>CM070821.1:33843728-33931228 GCA_036326025.1 Chrosomus eos
GTTATAAGTTTAATTGGCAGGTATTTCAAAGATATTTAAGGCAACATTTCAAAGCTTTAGATTTGCAATCTCCCCCATTGAAAATATTTTTGGACCAACTACATTATATGCAGCATGATATTGCTTTTTTTTTTAAGTACAGTATTTTAGTTTTCCAAAAACCTGTTGGTACCGTATATAAGATTATGAGATTATATATGCAAAAAAGTAGTTTTGCTTTAAGTTGAACACTGGTAATTGTAAATTCCATAGGTTTTCAGGTCTGACTAATGGGATAATTGGGTCACTGGCTTGTCTATATCAAAGAGAGTAATTTTCAACGTCAAGGACATCCGGCACCATAAACGCAACTCTGAAACTTTGTGGTATACGTGACACATGGCATGATAGCAGGCCCATAAAAGTAATTACCTATATGTTTTCTAGCATTGCCAATGACATCATAAACGTTATTGTTCAAATGTTTGTTACATCAACATGCGACTTATATATATATATATATATATATATATATATATATATATATATATAGAGAGAGAGAGAGTAAATATTACTTTGCTAATTTTAACAGCAAGATATGACACTGGGGAAGGTTTTTGTTTCTTTGTTTTTTCTCTTCAAATGGGAAATTTAAGATAACACAAGGACTTAACACAAGTTAAGTCCTCACCTTTGACTGTCTATAAATGCAGATTAGAAAGCACAAGAGAACAGCACAGTCTATTTCATGCAATTGACATACATTTACAGTGTTCCTCATCCTCATAAAGGGGGGCAGGTATACCGAACATGAAAATAGAGCATGACAGTAAATGTGGCAGGAAAAAGATAAGTTCTTTGCCCGAGGTCATTCATTTTCATTTTTAAATCACCTCTGCCTAAAACATGTGGTGGCTCCCATCCTTGTGCGGCATCTCACATCTGGCAGGCTAAGCAGGATAAGCTAAGTCAAGCCCACGGCGCTCTTCCATGAACCTATTGTTTGTGACCACCCCATCTGCTCAGAGGAGTGGGTATCTGCAGGGACTTCATCACAGAAGTTTCACAAACGTTACACTTGTCCAATTACTTTTTCTCTCATTCATCTTTTAAATAAAACATTTAAAGGGTTAGTTCACCCAAAAATTTAAATTCTGTAATTCCTCACCCTCACGTTGTTCCAAACCCGTAAGTCGTTCGTTCATCTTCGGGACACAAATGAAGATATTTTTGATGAAATCTTTTCTGTCCATCCATTGACAGTCTACGCAACTACCACATTCAAGCCCCAGAAAGGTAAAGACATCATTAAAGTAATCCATGTGATTCCAGTGGTTTAACCTCAATTTTACGAGGCGACACAAGTGCTTTATTTGCGCAAAACAACTTAATTTACCACTTTATTTACAAAATATTCATCTCCAACGTTCACGAGAGCACCATGAAGCATGCATATTGTGTTGACGCGAGAGCAAACGTTGCGTAAACGCACGTTGGAGATTAATATTTTGTAAATAAAGTGGTCAATTATGTTTGATGGTTTTTCGTGCAAACAAAGCACTTGGATCGCTTCATAAAATTAAGGTTAAACCAGGAGTCACATGGATTACTTTAATCATGTCTTTACCTTTCTGGGGCTTCAAAGATAGTTGCAACACTGTAAAAAAATATTTTCATGATTTGTTATCACAACTTTTTATATTTTGTCAAATCAACTTAGATAATTAATGTAGTTCAGATAACATAATATTTTGAGTTACTATTTATTAAACCAATCTCCTTTGTTGTATTACCTCTAAGTTTTAATTTCAATTAACTAAAAATTTTAAGGCAACCAGGTAACTTACTTTTTTAAGTTAATCCAACTTTTTTTTACAGTGAATGTAAAAAAATTATATGATCAATATGACAACAAAAGTTTTTTACATTGCTTTAACTAATCAAAATAAGTTATTTAGTTTTTTTAAAGTCATTTTATTTAATTTATGTAATTTAAGTTGAAATGACTTAAACGTCCAAGTTGATTGTTCTTAAAAATTTAAGGCAGCAACTTTTTTACAGTGTGTAAACTGTCTATGGAGGGATAGAAAGCTCTCAGATTTAATCAAAAAGATCCTCATTTGCTGAAGATGAAAGAATGTCTTATGGATTTGAAACGAAATGAGGATGAGTTATTAATGACAGAATTTTTGGGTAAACTAACCCTTTAATCAGTCAGTTACTTGTTGCACGATATCTCCATACACATCTGCATAACTAATTGTTTATAACTATAATAATTGTTTATAGATCTTCAAAACATTAAAACAAACTCATACTTGCTTAAATTAATGTTTAATAGATCTGTATTGTTTCCCCTTTAACCTTTAAAAACATGCAAATAAAGTACAGTATTCATAATTAGCATTGATTTCATTGCTCCTGACACCGATGACTGTAACGCAACAAGCCTATAAACTACACAATAGACATTCCAGTCTCTCAGCTGCATGTAACCAGGGGCCGTATTCACAAAGAATTTTATCTTACCACTAGGAGTACTCCTAAATCGCACTAAAATATTTTAGCTAGGAGTTTTCTCTTAAAAGTTATTCACAACGCCTTTCAGACCTACTCTTAGTAAGGAAAAATGACAACTCCTAAACTAAGAGCGAGTCTTCGTTGCTATGGATGACGTCAATTCTCATGCACGAGCTTCCTCCAATGATCACGGTGATTGGTTGTTAGATGACAGGGCCATCATGCGGAACATAACACAGACGCAACAAATCATGGAATTACGACATCTAAATATGTCTGTGTCCTACACAAAATAATAATAGGAATGTCATCGAAATGCATATCATGTTTTTGCAGGCCCCAGTGAAGTGTAATTCTAAAAAGGCAGAGAGAGAGAAAAAAAGTCGTGAATTAAATTAAATTAAATCAAGTTAGCCTAATAATGAAAACCGCCACTTGCCTAATAATGAAAAACGACACTTGCATTAACACTTTGCATTAACACATTAATTGACATCCTATTAGCCTAAATAGACTACTTAAAGCAAGGAAATGTTGCTCCTATTGAAGTAATGTAATAGTTGAATGACGGTGGATTATGAACTCGCCAAAACGGAAAAGAAAGCCCATAACGCAGGATCAGTTATGGTGTGTTCACACCGAACGCGAATAGAGCGTCAAATACGCGTCTAGTTAGACGCTTGAATATTCGCTCGAGTTCAAATTTTTCAACTTGCGCGGAAGATATTCGCGGCAAACGCGTCGCCCAATTCGCGTCATTCGCAACGCCCGGCGCGAATGATGCGTCTATTCGCATCTTTGCATTGACTTTGTATGTAATCTACTCACGCAAATAATTAAATTTGCGTTCGGTGTGAAGTTGAACACACCATTACTGCTGCTGGCTCAGTTGGTGCTGAAAAAAAAAATGATAAATGATAAATTCGGCATCAAATAAATTCGATATCAAGCAAAACACATGGAAGAGGATTTGTTTGCAGATCAATGCAGCATTCCTGCTTGTGTCGCGGACCCGGGACGACTGCGAGAGGCGGTGGTGTGCGCTACAATCCTTTGTGAATAGGTCTTAGTGAGTTAGGAGTCCTCTCGACTTCTTTTAAGCTGTCCCAGACTTAGGTGCTACTTTTAGGGCTAAAATGCTTCGTGAATTACTCTTAGTGAAAAAAATTAGGAGTCCTAAAGTTAGGAGTGACACGCCCATTATTTTTAGGAGTTGCTCCTAAATTCGTCAGTTAGGAGCTACTTTTAGCCTTAAAATTCTTTGTGAATACGGCCCCAGGTCTTGTGTGCGCCGCTTCTGCGTAACCATTTCAGTGGCTGTCAGTCACAGACTAATGTGCGACTCAAGCCTTCAATAAAAAGGTGATGACAGCCATGTTAGGTGAATGAGGATTTGAAGAAAAGCAGTGAGTTCAGCAGGTGCTCCTTTAGCTGAACCAATTTTGATTCCAGCAAACTGTATATTCATTAATCATCAAACACAAAAGCACAAAACATTGACCATGCCTATTTTGTTTAAGACGTTGTAAAAAAAATGTTTCGCAGTTGTAAATAAAACAGAGTTGACGAGTAGGTTTTACAAGAAAATACAAATTCAGTCTTAAAGTTTACGTTTAATTCAATGTACTTGCCGTTTCATTGTAATTACTTCTGAAATTAGCAATTTCTGAGTGAAAATTGTTTCAAAGTAAATCCTACACCACTTTTTTTCAGTCTAAAAGTTTCTAGTTGTGCGATGAAAGACTTTCGCCAATGAAATGAAAGGTGAAGTCTGTCACGGTAGAAACTTTGAATGATTTTGAAGCATTGTTAAATTTCACTGTTTATATTAAGAAACTCAAAAGCAATATGCTATAATTTGCCCTTTTCAGAAATCAGACAGATGTTTGATTTGTGCAACTTGCCACTTTTAACTTCATAACTTACATTGAAAACATGGTGAAACAAACAAGAAGCATCATGAGCAAAAAAAAAAAAAAAATTGAATGATTATTCTGATGTCATGATATAAAATCCTCTTGACAGGAGAAAGAAACCCCATTTCTGGCCAGCATTCCTCTGTGTTGGTTTTTGTTACAGCTGCCAGTGCAAATTTACCCCTCCTCGTAGGCTGTGCTTGAAATAGGCTTATCTTTTGAGGGGCCTGATCAGTTGACAATAGCCCATTTAGATGTTAAAGCTGAGTGCTGCTCTTCTCATTTCTACAAAAGATAATTATTCCTTCAAATAAGTTACTTCAAGGCTCCTTTTAGCACTTGTGTAAAAAGTGGAATAAGGCGGCTTTGAATTATGAGGGAAAAACTGAGATTTTCGAGATACAACCGACAATAGACAAAGAGGCACATGCCTGAAACGGTTGGGCTTGGAGCACTGCGAAACAAAGACGACGAGGGTCTGGTTTGAGAAAAGCTGATTTATATTTGAATGATTGGGACATCAGAAAGGGGAAATGTCTTTGGTGTATTGATAAGCTGCTCTTTTTAGCGCTCGCAAGTCTTGGGAGAAAGGTGGTATCTAAAGACTGTCAGAATGCACTCTGGAGTCCTGCTGATATCTTTTGTCATAGCTGAATAAATCGTGGCTAACAAGGCCAAGAGTAGATTAGCCACAGAGGATTTAACAGGTTGTTGCTTGAGGTTTGTCTAACACCAAACTACTGATTAATGTGTCCATAAGAAAACATGCACGAAATGCTACATTCGGGGGCGCTTTAGCTTAGTTCGTTTGTGGCGCTAATGACACGGGGTTACAGCAACAAACGGGCGAAAGATTCAGATTGTGAATGCTAATAAATGCGCAGCAAGAGAAGCTTAAAAGCTTGTTACGATCACCAGCACTACGAGCTTGAAATGCACAGCAAGCGGTCGCAACAACTGAAGCGGCGTCTTTGAGAGCAAGAGGGCCGAGAGAGAGACGTAAATAATAAAGACAGTGGGAAAAGAGCGACAAACAACGCTACGTGGAGGAAGAAGAAACTGCCGCCATTATCAACGGTACACAATTGATGCACATGCCATCTTCACGGTTACCTCAGTGTGAGCGAGAACAACTTTTGAGCTGTTCTTCAATGTAGACTATCCTGATTGTCTCAACAGACGGAGTCTCGTGCTATACGCAGTCTGCGGCATCCCGGCCGCCATCTTTAAGCACAACTGGCTATAGTTGGCGATGGTCCTCCCCTCCATCTTTCTTTATCTTCTTGTTTTCCACCCAGCCCCCTCTCTCGGGTTTGTTTTGAGGTGTCTTCTTTTGAAATTCATATGGTGGGATCGACAGGTTGACGGACGGGAATCAACGAGAACATGGAGCTCTTGCTGCTGTGCTTCACCCAATGATGGATCCTCTGACCATGCTTGATTATCTCGAGACATATCCGCTGAGGACAAATATTCATCCCAGATCTGAGGCCTTTGATCTGACGAAGGCCCGATTTGAAAGCCCCCTCCAAAGAGCCCTTTAAAGACAGCGTTCCCTCAGATGTTCCAAGTAATGAGATTTAGAGTGCTATGATTAATCTAGGCCAATTTCATAACACACACACACACACACACAGATGAAAACACAAAAGACATGGACATATGCATTCTCGGAGCGATCAAATTAAGTTTGCGCGACGATTCCTCCCATCCACAAATTAACGGAAAAAATATATACGAAAAGCGAACAACAGCCCAGCTGGAGTTCTTTGATCGCGCTTTGGGGAAAAAATTGATCTGAAGAGGCTTCAACAATCATATTGAAAACTACGGACGTGCCGTTTTTTCTCGCTTTCATTTGCACAACGTTCACCGTCCAGACTATTATTATCCTTCGGGCTCCAGGACGACCAGCGTTTATTTGGACTGGGAATGCTAATCTCGTTGACCACCATCTCTGACAGAGTCGACTCCAAGAACAATGATGTGAGTTAAGTCTCAAAATGGTTGATGCTCTCACCTGCCTCTCCTGCTGGGTGTCTCCTCCGCTGTGATTCCTGCGGTCCGCCATGACTGGGCGCAGTCGCCTACTCGCCAACCCCAGAGTACTTTCTTATACTCATGGATCTCTTTCTGTTTCTTACTACTGTGTTGCTGAAAGATGTGCATCTTTACTTTATGTTGCAGCTTCAGCTCTGCAACCTGATTGGTGGACGCAAGGACCAGATGATAGACCTCGGAACCCCATTGTAACTATGGCAACAGACCCCACAGGCATGAGTGATTTGCTCCTAATTGCAAAGTAAACAGTAGAAATGGAACTGGATATTATCACAAAGTGTGACGAACCTCGGGGTGGCGATTACAAAAATGAAATAAGCTTTGAAAGAAAAAAAAACAAAGCCGAGTGCTGTCCGATATGCTGCCATTCTAAGCAGGATGAAAAGGGAAGCACAAAGACCACAGAGTAGCGGTCCTTTTCAAACATTAACGCCAATACTGTTTGATGTTTGGGAGCATTTCATTCATCGCAAGAAAACAACAACAAACCAGCGATGGGAAAAAGCCACAAATATGCACGGCGAGACGAGACGAACAAAATCGGTGTAGGCAGATGAGCGTGCTGGAAAGGAAAACGTAGAGAAGGCGAAAGATGATATTGCCTTTGTTGGGCAATGTTATCAGCTGCTTACCTTTCATACGGATTTCACACTTGCTTGTCTGGTAGCAGCCAGGGTCAGACCCAGCAAACCCTTCCCACAATGACCGATTTTCCATTCAAACCATCCTGGCGAGGATCCTTGGTATTGCCTGCCACTTGCATTTGCATTGGCGCCACCACTCTCAAACAAATTTACCACACACACTTAGTCTTGTTTTCAGGACTTCACATCATGCTGTCTTTGGGCTTGCGTCGGCTAGCCGTGCATGGACTCTTATTGAAAAGACACTTTTGATTCCGCACGCTCAAGAACAGCGATGTGACTAGTGAGAAAAGAAAGTCACTGCAAAATAGCAGCTGGCCATTAGTCTCAGTGGCCCCTCATGCGTTTGGGGGGGGGGGGGGGGGGACTCAGGTGGGGGGTTTCTGGACTGAGGAGGGAGACTGCAGATACATTATATTTAATGAGTCGTTCTCATATAAATAAAATAAAAAATATTGTAGGTACTGATCCTTTGAACACTTCTAGGAAAATTTTAAAAGAACAAAAATGCAATTAGAATTAATAAATAAATCCTGTAGTTCTGTTAAAATTTCACTATAGTTCAAACTTTGAAGTTAATGCTTTTATTTTTTAAGATGCATTCAATTCATTCAACCGTTTTTAGCATCATGGTGATTAGAAATGTTTCTTGAGCAGCAAATCATCATATTAGAATGATTTCTGGAGGATCACGTGACACAGAAGACTGAAAGCTGGAAATTCAGCTTTGATCACGGGAATAAATTACATTTTAAAACAGACAACCAGTATTTTAAATTGTAATAATAGGTAACTTTTTACTGTATTTTTTGACAAGCCTTAGCAAGAGACTTTTCAAAAACGTAAAAAAAATCTTTGACCCAAACTTTACCAAGGTACTGTACCTTTAAATGGACTTCTCCGCACGTGTCTTAAATACGTTTTAATCATGCTACTTTAAAAATTGCAATTATCTGTACAATGAATAAATCTCAAAGCCCTAAGGATAACATTTGATTTTGTCAGGATTATCCACGTCATCATAGTTATTTTAGTCAATTAATAAGAGCTAATTTAGCCCAAAAGCAACAGTGTTGCTAGGTAGCTACATTTGTTTTACATTTCATTCCCTAAATAAGTATCCTAATTATTATAGGTAAGTACTGAATGGTAAATAACAAACCAACAAGCTTCAAATGATTATTAATAGAATTATTAAGTATAAAAGAGGAACTATTCTCAGTTGATGCAGTGGGAAATATATATTTGCTGAAAAGATAGACCGTTCTCGTTTTCCCTTCGGCACCGAAAGGGCACATAATACACAAGTGCAGCACATCATTAAAATACTGCACAATACTTACCCACACACAGAGCATACAGCATAAAAAACATAAGCACCAGGGGAGAATCAAAATACTTTTGTTTGGCTCTAAACAAACAATACCTAGCCATACCATTGCTAAGGTCAGATGTATAGGTCATTATAGAGCAGACTGATGTATTATTCAGAAGAGAATTCTCTTCTGAATAATACAAGAGATTCAACCATCTTTACTGCCAATCTTGTTGAACAAAATCTTTGGCAGTAAATATGTATATGAAGCATTTAATTGTTGTCATGCACATCTTCCCCCAAAGATTAAACCGATAAGATCACAGAAAAGTGTCAAATAATAGTAAGGTGTCCATTTCAAGCACTGAAACAGACTGGAAATGTCAGGAGGAGTGGCTTAAAAGTGTCAGCAAAAACAGAGTGAAATATCCTGAGGCTTTGAAGGTGTGTCAAAAGAGTATCCAGTTTCTTGCTGGCAAAATAAGGGCAGCTAACAGTTCATATCACTTTAATGGTACACCTCTTAAATAGAGCGAACATTAGCATCAAAAGGACACTAGATTCCTACAAAATTGACAACCGGCAATGATAAATCAACAGAATCATGGGTTCTGGTACACGGTTATTCTCCGTAAAGACTGCGAGTCACATGCTGAAATCTATTTTCCTTTTGTAAGACAGACAGTCTGTCATTTTATCCTCAGGATCATCTATCAGAATTGTCTTTACAAGCGCTACGGAGAAAGGCTTTTCTCACCTCAAACAGTGAACTGCATCACCTAACATAATTCACAGCTGGAAGACATTCTCAGAATTCCCTGTTCTCACAAAGAAGGTACGAACAGACTTTTTAGTCGACTATTGCATGAATAAAAATGCCTCATTAAGGGATATTGAGACTCAGGGATGGTTATACGTTCGCAGTGCCGCATTGATTTGAAGATCAATGGAGAGCAAAGGTGTTCAGAAGACTGAATCAATTCTGCATAACAATCAAATCTAACACCTCAAAGATCGCTCCATCCCCCAATGACTCAAACACACTCCTGGCAGAAACTAAGACATAGTGTGTTTGACGGATCAAATCCCACCTCATAAATGACAATCATTTCTGATTTGCAAATCTGCATGTTTTAGTAATATATAAGCACACAACATAAATGTGACTTTGACCAAACAATTATGAAATTAAGTAACCAAATAACCAAAGTCAATTAAAAATTTGCAAAGTAGACAGCCTCCTCTTTAATATCATAATTTATTTATGGTTATCTCTAAATGACTATAAAATTAGAAGTTTGATGCCTCCATGACTAAGAACTATTTGAATTGACAATAAATCACTGTTAATTCAATTTACATTCAGCATTTTACAAGAAAAAAAATATTTTTTTATATATTTCAGTGTGTGTGAGAGAGAGTGAGTCTATTAATAAAAAAAAAAAAATATTTAAAAAAATAAGTTGTGATATATAATATATACTATGTATATATATATTTATATATGATCATCACCATTGTCATTGCATGTCCTATCATGACATTGTGCATAGTTTGTATGGTGATGATCATAATATGAATGTATGTATATACATTCATATATGATCATCACCATTGTCATTGTATTATGCATGTCCTTGTGCATATTAAATTATGAACTGTGTGAAATGTAAGAACTATGAATATCATTGTAGATACCTTTTTGATCTTTGTCTACACTAACATACATCAAAAGCAGCACACACATTATGGGCAGATTTCACACAGCGCTTTGAAAATACAACGCTCACAGAGCATTATTCAAAATATGGCCCTTGCCTGTACAGTGCCTTTCCTCTTCGCTCTGAAATTCAGTCAAGAGCTCAGCATACTCAGGTTTCAGCAACAAAAATGAGCTCTTCTTGCATTCCCACCCCCATCTTTGTACTGCTCTCCCCCTCCCACCTCTGGCTGTCTCTCCCAGAGACTCTTGTTTATTCCTCCCCTCAGGCTGTAAGATTGGAGCCCGGGCCTGCCATGAAAGAGCACACACAAAACAAGAGAAGATTAAAGGACAGAGAGATATAAGGAGTGCATCTGACCAAACCATCTGTGCTACTCAAAACCTTTTTTTTTCACCCTATACTTCCACGCAGAGGTGTAAGAACCACAGTGCAGACAACCACATAGGAATCAGCAACATAAATACAAACTATGTGGGTTTATTTATGGATTCTGACATAGAGGTCGCAAAGTATGTAATGAGTTCAGCAGGAACAAAATTCAATTTGCCAGTATAGAACCGTTTGACAAATACCACAAAAAAAATGTAGCTCTTTTCTCAGATTCTAAACACTGATGCAATCCACTGAACTGAATGAATAACAAATAGATGTATGCACTTGTATTTAGGGAGGAAAAGATTATATTTCTAATTCACATTTTTGAGCTTCACTGAACTGAACGGAATATGCAAATTACTTATTTTCAAAAGGATCTTCAAAATCTGCGTTTCACCATTTTATTTGCCTCGTAGAAAAGAACATTGAATTCACTGCTGAGATCATTTGGAAAAGAGAAGAGGCATATTCTCATACTCATACATTATATCAAAACAGAAACTGTGGTGTGAAATGGTCTGGGCCTTAAGTGTGTGCCAAATAATCATCATGCAGTACGTTACATTCGAGAACGGTATGTGTCTGAAAGCAACGTTGTGGACTGTGCTGAATGCTTTTGTTCTGTAAACTCATATTTAAAACATATAGGATTTAATTTATACATATATAAATTATATTAGGATTCTTTATGAAAGTTATTATTGTGAAGTCCACCACAAACAAAAATCCAGTGGATGTCTTCTATAATGTTGTTATATATACACTACCCTACAGGTAAAATAGTTTAGAATAATTAAGATGTTTTTGAAAGAAGTCTCTTTAGCTCACCAATGCTGCATTTCCTGGAACAAAAAAAAAACAGTAAAAAAACAACAACAACAAAAAAAACAACAGTAACATTGTGGAACTTTTTTCTATTTATGTGAAGGCAATATCATATAGGCTACACACACACACACACAATTTTTATTCCCAAAAATTTGGAATAACTCACAAACCTGTTTGGAGTAATCCAGTCCAATGTCAAAAGTTTAATCTGTGCTGTGATGGGTTTTTTTTTTTTTCCAGGATCATGATCTGGGGTGCGTTTCCCAGAACCATCGTTGCTAACTAAGTTAGCAACTTTGATGGTTGCAATGCAATTTCCCATTGCCAACCATCCAAGTTGCTAACAGGTTAGCAACGATGGTTTTGGGAAACGCATCCCAGGTCAACAAAAGCTCAGCGGTCTCAATTTGATATCATGGGCATGGCGAACGATCATGACAGTGCACCAACAAACTCCCTGCTTGATATAATAACTAAAGCCACGATTCAACAGCCTCCCCTGGTGGATGAAACGAATCGTCTGGATGAGCTCAGCCTTTAGAAGTTCGATTAATTTCAGCGAAACGGTTCAAGCTGTTCAAAACAGCGATTCACTGATACATCCGACTCATCAATCAACAGTGTTCCAAAAAGTAAATAATTGTTAAATACTGCTGTCTCTGTGTAATATTTGTATACTTACACGTGTCAAAAGTTTTTTGTATATAATTTCAATGTCATAGAGACCTGACTTTGACAGACTAAATAACAAATTGGTTCGAACGATGATCGGAAATTAACTTTTTATACTGACTCATTTACGATAGGTAAACAACACCAACAGCATTAAAATAGTCTAACTAAATCATACAATTTAAACACATTTTCATCTGGATGCTTATCCAATTTCCTGAGGAAACAGTGGGAACTGCGGAAATCAAATATGTAACGTTATCTTATCCCGCTAAAATCAAAGAAGACCCATTGTTCTCATAATATCCGAACAGCCATGTATAGTTATGTGTGTTTTGACGAAAAATGAACAAATGCTGTTTACGATGCGTGTGTGCTATATTTCGAAAACAATGGCATCAGAGCGCAGGCGCGGTGGCCAAGTGGTAAGGCGTCGGTCTCGTAAACCGAAGATCGCGGGTTCGAACCCCGTCCGTGCCTTTTAAAGTCCATCACAGTTCAACAACACAACTCAAAAGGTTTGGTGAACATGTTGAAAAGCCCTGTTGGTTTGCCTCAAGATCTTGGGATAGGGTTAGGTCTATTAGATCTTGGGAACGAAATTCACTAAAACATGGGCAATTGTCTACTGTAACCCTCTAACCCTAGCCAGGTCTATTCAATGTCTTCTGACTGGATCACTTGACAATTTCGAGTAGAGTGATGGATGGAACAGGTTATTTCTCAAGATTTGCTGCCAATGCCATCCCTATATATTTTGCCAGTCACATTACAAGCAATGAACAAAACAACAGTATAAAAAAATGTCCAACAGTATAAAATATTGAACAACAGATGACGTTACAGTTACACACATCTTATAAACAAACTCGGCGGCGTCACTTTCAGAGCTTCAAATGAAGCTGGAAATTAAATGTGACAGACTGAAGCCACCCATTGGAGGCTCTTTGATGAATGCTATGTTCTTCTTCTGTAAGTCCCTTTGGATAAAAGCGTCTGCTAAAATACATGTAGGTTGAATGTCAATGATAATTGAAATGGTTCAGTTGCTGAACCTGAAATAAAAAGCACCGTTATTAAATCTGACCAATGCTTATCCTACTTGTATAATGCGGTAAAATGTCTACTAAACAACGAAACAGAATATTGTAGTTCTGTCGAGTAGGCTATGTTGAATTTTCTATTCAATAGGCTTTATGCACAGCTTCACTACTTCCTGATCTTCAGCCAACTCCTTTGTTTCCTGTCTGCCATTATTGGACAGACTGATTATTACTGAGGCCAGGCACACCTGGATTAATCCGTTTGTCCAATAATTTTAGACAGGAAAGAAAGGAGTTGGCTGAAGTTCAGGAAGTAGTGCAGTAGTGCAGTTGTGCATAAAGCCAATTTTCAATTTACTTTTATATGTTAGGTCTATTTATTTAAGGCATGTTGCGTTATTCAACAACCTGTACCACGTTAGAAAAAAGTAAATGCTGAATAAAACATAGATAGTATTAAAAATATTACAAACAGCAAGTATCCCTAATAATTCTCTATACCAGGGGTCGGCAAGTAACTTTGGCCGCGGGCCAATATTTTTTTTAGCCAGTAGATGGCGGGCCAGCTACACGGAGTAGGCCTATGTGATACACCGCTTAAAATACCCTCTGTGTTCACCCGCGTTTTATATCCCGACCTAGCCTGGCTAACGCCAGACCCAATTCTCGTTGAGAATTGACCCTTCGCTAAGCCCCACCCTCCTTAGTTACTGTTGCTACGCCTGTCAAGCTTTCGCGGCTGCCACGTCTATTACAGTGTGAATGCACCGGTGTCAGACATTCCCAAGGAGATAATTAGTCATTTTTGGCGAACAGGTGAAATATCTGAGAGAGCAAGACAAAAGAGACTGCAGTATGCATTCGAGGGATATATCCACGACATAATATGCAACCGATTAGAGAATAATTTTATAAAAATCGAAGCTAAAGCCTATAACGTTAGGTGCAGCACAAGCAGCAGCCGCCTCCTTAGCAGACCATTCAAACGGGAAATACACAAATGTACAACAACTATACAACAACTATATTCATGCACAGCAGAGTAAGTGAAATGTGAAAATAATCTAATAATTATAAATCAAAGAGCTTATCCATCAATCTAAAACAGTAACACCGGAGCTGCGATCGGATTGGGGGTAAAGTTACTCAGGGGCAGAGTCATATATATATCTCTCCATGACTCTGCTCAGGGGTAACGTTAGGCCGTCGATTAACAAAACGCTGACATATATTTTAAAGTATATGTCAGTGAGCCTCCTTCTTTAATCGTCTTATTTTACGTTCAAATATTGCATCATGATCAAAGAACCGCCATTATTTCCAAGCAATATTTTTTTTTTTTTTTATCCTGTCGACATTTAGTTGTGAATGGTGTTTCTCACACTGCTTCATCCACGACCGGCATTTCTCCCCTTGGCTTTTAGGTTTCTGGAAGGGAAAAAAATTCCACCCCACCGTCCAAACTTTTAGGATACCGGGTATCAGATTTGCACAATCCATACGCACAACGCGTCGGCATGTTTACCTCGCTCAAAAGCTTGACAGACCTCCCGCGCCTAGTTACGGTTGCTAAGCCACGATTGGCCAGTAGCGGTTTTCGGGCGTGGCTTAGCGAAGGGTCAATTGGGTCTGGGAACCACATGTACATTTTCTCGTATTTGAGGCGTGGTTTACGAATGCCCGGCGCTGTTTATTGGGTGCTAAGAATGTCTATCAAATGCTCATAGCCAACATATGTCGTCATCGTCTTGCTGTTCCCTCCCCGTTCTGTGATCCCGTTCTGTGATTGGTTCCCTAAATGAGGCGAAAAATCTGGCCATGGTATCCAGACTGCCTTTCAGCGTGAATTGAATCGCGCTGCGGTAAGGCAGTATGGGGAAACCCAGGCTAATCCCGACCTGACGGGTCCGCAAAATTTAGATCTCATTTCCAGAATCTCTCATTCAAATGTCTCTAACGGAAAGAGAGAGATTAAGTAGCCTATAACAATTATAAATGCTATACAAAAATTGTGTTCGTGTCAATATAAATATTATTTATTACTGTCAGCAGAGAAAAAAATGTCACAGAAAAAAAAAATATGAAATATAAATAACATAAATTAAATAGGGCAAAGCCTATCACTCAAATCACTCAAGCAACATACACACGGGTAACACAGGTTTAAAACAATCACATGCAAGTGTAAAATATGCATATTTTTAGGAACACATCTACAAAAAAATGGCTGTATTTCAAGTTGATAAAATAATTAAAAATCCACATTAGTTTATTTGTGCCCACGCGCCACGCCCTCCCAGGACCTATAACGTTACTACTTTCACTTTTAAAAATTCCTCATAACCGCGCGCGCGATGCCGCGATCTGCAGTTGTCGAGATGGATGCTGAGGAGTTGAAGAAAAGAATAGCTAGTGGGGATTGTAAAGTTGTCGACAAAAGTCATCAAAAATCAAGTCCAGTGTGTGGGAGAAATTTGGAGTTATCTGAAGAAAAATATTGTGAAAGACTTGCTGCATGCATTTTCTTGTTGGATAGTTGCAAATGTGGAACTTCATCGCTGAGGAAGCACGCAGATAACTGTGGTAACAAAACAGTTCTATCAAACAGTATTTTTCATATTTAACACTGTTAAGTATGTGTGGTTTGCAGATCAGCCGCTCATGTGAGTGTTTGAACCCAAAATTGTCAGATGTAGGCGCGCGGCTACGGCTTAAGTAGTGGAATAGTTTTGTGCAGCATTTAGAGCAAATATTTTTTTATCAGGTAATACATATTATTTATAAGTGTGTTATACCCGAATAAATAATAATGAAAAAAAGTTCAAAGTCGGACTGTAAGCGAATGAGACTTAGAGAAGGGCATGATTGCTATTCACACCCTTATTAAAATGGCTGTAATCTGTTACCACAGTAGCCTACTTGATCTGTTTAAAATGATTTCATTCATATATGTCTGATAAGGTGTTAAATTATGATTCAAAATTAAAATTCGTCTATACCCGTTATTCATTCTTTATATTTTTGATCTGAGTGAGCGCACAATCAGAAAATCGGAACCGCGGGCCGCCTGTTGCCTACCCCTGCTCTATACTTATTATATACATCATCATCAGTACTTGTCTGAGGAATCCGGAAGCGCGGTTGTATGTTGTGTGACGTCACTGAAATGTCATCACTGTCACGAGCTCGGCAAAAGAGGGCGGCAGAGAGCAACAAAGCTGTGCTCTAATCCTACAGGTTTGATTGCAGATTAATAAATCAAAAATTTTTCATGTATTTAAAGACGTTCGTTTGAATCACGTCTGACATATTTGGGATGTTCGGCATAGAGCAAGATGGCAAAGCTCAATTGCATCATAGCCTACGTAGCCTAATCAAGTTACGTTTAAATGACGCGATCACGGTCAAAATGACACTTAATGAATGGGTGCTATGACGAATAGACAAAAAAAGCGAAAAGATGTCAACTCGGTCATAGCAACTCAGGGGTTTCTAAGAACGTCCCTTCCTTGTTTCTATATTTGGAAATGACTTCTAGGAAAGCAGAAACTGCCAGCTCCATATCCAGTTCCACGTGTTTGACTCCGCTCCCTTTTAAAGCAAAAGAAAAGCATCGGGCAGCATGACACTCTCATATGTGAGCGATTTTAGCCTACATACAGCGACCCATTGATGATCATTAGACTCCGCGCGGAATTTAGCGCACAATTGGCGTGTGTTGCTGAAAATGGCATATCCCCCTGCACGGCCCCTGCTTTAGAGTAGCGTGACCATGAAGCAATGCACGAGCAAGAGAGCTCTTAACATGCACGGAGTCAGTCTTCTCCTCTAGACGCTTGCTCATCTCACCAGCAGGAGCACGTATAGCGCGCACTTAAAGAAGCAAGATCTGATTCAAATCAGACAGATGTTTCTTTCAACCCCTCAGTGCTTTTATTCGTTCGAGGTAAGTTTCAAGCGATATTGCATCGATTTGCGCGTCTTTTTTAATGGCAGGTGTGATCGGAATCGGGGCATCGGGCAGAATACTTATTAATTCCATTGATGATGTCATAATAGACATTCTGCTACTAACCGTTACAATGGGAATTTGCGTTTGCATTTAAAAGAGGACAGATAGAGATGTTATGTGTAGTGTGTCTTGTTAAGCAACAGCATGACATTGTGCGTATCGCTTCTTTTCGCGGATGTTGCTTCCCGACAGAGGCAGACAGATTGTGTCTGAGAGAGTAGGCTACCTGAACTCTCCAGGGAGTCGAACACACTGTCTGGGACTCAAATAACGCCCAGTTGTCTCCTAACAAAAAGCTCTTAATAGGTCGGAGAGGGTTTAAAAAGCTTTTTAATGCCTTCCTTAAATGCTTGAAAGAACTGAAGTTCATGCGATAGCCTAGCTCTTGTAGCCACTGTAATTACTGCATAACATTTTTCAATTGAAGGCATGACTCAAGAAGGTCGCTTGCTTGTTATTTGTGATCAAATCTTAAAAACAAGCCTGAAAATGTCAAATTAATAACCATGGCATTTGTCATATTCAATACAAGTTTAGTGCTTTCTTACAGTATTTTGTTTCAAAGCAGTGTCACTAAAAAAAAACATGTTTCACTGTTACAATCAGGAAGTACATGTATTTTTATCAGTCAGATATGAGTTATGCATGTGGCAGTAATATACAGCTATAAGATAATACAAGTTATATGTGGTTAGTATTTGTCACATCAATCAGATGATCAGAGGTTGTAAGTTATACAGAGAATGAATGCTTTTGTCTTAGTTTAATAGTGTGTTAAAGTTATTAGCTGTTGTTTGAATATATAAATGTATTGTGAATTCAGTGACGGGACTTTGAGAGCAAGATGAGTATTGATGTCAATCCAACTGGCCCGCAAAGTCCCGCTTCTGGGACACACTCTCACAGCGTTGACAAGAGTAAATAGTTAAAAAATACAAAACTGGTGTGCACATCCCAAACACCCAAATTGGGCTCAGGTTCAGGACAACTAAGTGATATAAACAAATAAAGAAGTGTAAAGTCCGCACACTGAAAATTACTGCTCCAAAAGAATTTATCGAAAGCAACGTTTCGACCCTCAGGTCTTCATCAGGCATCGGACTTTACACTTCTTTATAAGACTAAATAGTTCATTTCTTCATCAACTGTATCAATTACATGTTCTCAATTGAATTACATTAGTGAGGCAAATTGTTTTATTGCATAAAAGTTCTTTATAAACATTAGTCACAAAATCAACTCTGTGTGTTTGCAAATGCATATGATCGGAAATTTCACTGTACATTGCACTGAATTGCAATGTAATGCCGCAGGGAGAATGAGGGGCTTTTGGGGGCACTTGTGTTTCAGTTTCACCATCATAATGCCCCTAAAAATCCTTATTGCTCTTGCACTGATCACCATTTAGAAATGAAATGTTTACATGCATATGTTGTCATAGAAAGAGTTGTGTGTTCCAAATGACTGATGGCCACAGAACATTATGTATGATACATAAATGGACATTGCTAAAGCCACCTCTTCTATTCATTGGGGAATATCCCATATTATGTTTGGTGCTCAATTATGTGTTGCCGCACCGAAGGCGGCTCTCTAAATGCCTTAAGCATCTGCTGCTTCTACTCAAGTGTTCTGTCATCCAGCTGATGGTGGCCACAATCTGGTTTCATTTTCTGTCTCCATTTTCTGTCATGCACAGTTTGATCTTCTTGCTAAAACATATAGAATGGGACCGTCCCCTGAGGGTCGCTCAAACAGACAGAACAGTCAAGCACCAAAGGAGTTTCTAAAGTCCAAGTAAATCTCTATGGAAATGATTTGTCTGTCGTTACGAAGAATGCTGCTCATGAATGACTAGGAGTTTGACACTTCGCATATCATTCATTCATTCATGTCAATCATAATTTAATTATGAGACGCTGCCCAGAGCTAATGCCGACAAAACTTAACAAATAGATAGGAGTAATGCTCGTATGCTTCATGTAAATAATATGGGAATTTATATGAAGCTCAATTTATCTTGAGGCCTCGAGTTACTATCTTGAGGCCACGAGTTACTATCTTGAGGCCACGAGTTACTATCTTGAGGCTACGAGTTACTATCTTGAGGCCACGAGTTACTATCTTGAGTTACTATCCACGAGTTACTATCTTGAGGCCACGAGTTACTATCTTGAGGCCACGAGTTACTATCTTGAGGCCACGAGTTACTATCTTGAGGCCACGAGTTACTATCTTGAGGCCACGAGTTACTATCTTGAGGCCATGAGTTACTATCTTGAGGCCTCGAGTTACTATCTTGAGGCCACGAGTTACTATCTTGAGGCCACGAGTTACTATCAAGAGTTACTATCTTGAGGCCACAAGTTACTATCTTGAGGCCACGAGTTACTATCTTGAGGCCACGAGTTACTATCTTGAGGCCACGAGTTACTATCTTGAGGCCTCGAGTTACTATCTTGAGGCCACGAGTTACTATCTTGAGGCTACGAGTTACTATCTTGAGGCCACGAGTTACTATCTTGAGTTACTATCCACGAGTTACTATCTTGAGGCCACGAGTTACTATCAAGAGTTACTATCTTGAGGCCACAAGTTACTATCTTGAGGCCACGAGTTACTATCTTGAGGCCACGAGTTACTATCTTGAGGCCACGAGTTACTATCTTGAGGCTACGAGTTACTATCTTGAGGCCACGAGTTACTATCTTGAGTTACTATCCACGAGTTACTACTATGAGGCCACGAGTTTACTATCAGAGAGTTACTATCTTGAGGCCACAAGTTACTATCTTGAGGCCACGAGTTACTATCTTGAGGCCACGAGTTACTATCTTGAGGCCACGAGTTACTATCTTGAGGCCTCGAGTTACTATCTTGAGGCCACGAGTTACTATCTTGAGGCTACGAGTTACTATCTTGAGGCCACGAGTTACTATCTTGAGTTACTATCCACGAGTTACTATCTTGAGGCCACGAGTTACTATCTTGAGGCCACGAGTTACTATCTTGAGGCCATGAGTTACTATCTTGAGGCCTCGAGTTACTATCTTGAGGCCACGAGTTACTATCTTGAGGCCACGAGTTACTATCACGAGTTACTATCTTGAGGCCACAAGTCACTATCTTGAGGCCACGAGTTACTATCTTGAGGCCACGAGTTACTATCTTGAGGCCACGAGTTACTATCTTGAGGCCACGAGTTACTATCTTGAGGCCATCGAGTTACTATCTTGAGGCCACGAGTTACTATCTTGAGGCTACGAGTTACTATCTTGAGGCCACGAGTTACTATCTTGAGTTACTATCCACGAGTTACTATCTTGAGGCCACGAGTTACTTTCTTGAGGCCACGAGTTACTTTCTTGAGGCCACGAGTTACTATCTTGAGGCCACGAGTTACTATCTTGAGGCCACGAGTTACTATCTTGAGGCCACAAGTTACTATCTTGAGGCCACGAGTTACTATCTTGAGGCCACAAGTCACTATCTTGAGGCCACGAGTCACTATCTTGAGGCCACGAGTCACTATCTTGAGGCCACGAGTTACTATCTTGAGGCCACGAGTTACTATCTTGAGGCCACGAGTTACTATCTTGAGGCCACGAGTTACTATCTTGAGGCCACGAGTTACTATCTTGAGGCCACGAGTCACTATCTTGAGGCCTCGAGTTACTATCTTGAGGCCACGAGTCACTATCTTGAGGCCACGAGTCATATCTTGAGGCCACGAGTCACTATCTTGAGGCCACGAGTCACTATCTTGAGGCCACGAGTTACTATCTTGAGGCCACGAGTTACTATCTTGAGGCCACGAGTTACTATCTTGAGTTACTATCCACGAGTTACTATCTTGAGGCCACGAGTTACTATCTTGAGGCCACGAGTTACTATCTTGAGGCCACGAGTTACTATCTTGAGGCCACGAGTTACTATCTTGAGGCCACGAGTTACTATCTTGAGGCCACGAGTTACTATCTTGAGGCCTCGAGTTACTATCTTGAGGCCACGAGTCACTATCTTGAGGCCACAGTCACTATCTTGAGGCCACGAGATAGTTATAATTTTTTTCCCCCAAAGTGGGACAAGGGGGGCTCCGTACTTTTCATGTCAAATCAAAAACAAGTGGAAAAAACTCACTTTAGTAATCTTTTAGCGCACTACAAAACATATCATGCCATGTTATTATAAGAACAAGGGATCTATTGCTAGTTGAGGGAACAGGATGTGATTCCAAGAATGTGAAGAGCCTAATGCCACATGTGAGTTGGGGATAGTTTTGTTATGCTTTGCCAAACTGCAAAACTTGGAAATATTAAGTAGTAAACTTTCATGTCTATTTTTAGTCCTCTTTATTAGGATTAAATGCTTTATGGTTCATAATCGCTATATAGTAACATTACATTTCCAGGCATTTTGGCTTGCACGTCTTTAAAATCTCTGGGCATTGGGCACAAGTCCTGCTGGAATTAGCTGTGGTGCTTTCTCTGTTCTGTGGCTCTGTTACGGCTCAACTCGTGGTAATAGGAGAAAGGGAGAGTTTCAGATGGGAAAGTAATTATTGACACCCCACAGAGCCGACAGTTCATCCTTCCTCACTGAACTCACTTCACATGACAAAAGTTGTGGTGTCTGTAACCGTAATCGACTTCAGTGGCACACATTTCTGTATGTTAATGTCGACTGATATAAATTAGAAAGCAAACAGTGAGAGCAACAAATGATTTCCTGCTACTTTTTAGAGTATACTCTTTCAAAAGGGGATTTTCGCTGTGATAGCGAAATCATTTTGGGTTCCCCAAATAACCTTTTAGTTCTAAAACCCTTTTTTTTCTTCTTTTGTGGGACATTTTAAAAATCTAAAGAACCCCTTTTTTCACTAAGAACATTTTGTGTAATGGTAAGGTTCCATAATTGATACAAATTCTTCACGTCACCATAAATGCCAAAAAACCCCAACTTATTTTTACGAGTGTATTTAAACTAATAAAATATGTAGTGTTAAATTTCTTGCAAAGTCATTTGCTCATTGTTCCTTTTGACGTCATTAAAGCCTCTGAATCAGTTTTAAAGAATGCACTGGAGAGCCATTTGTGCTGAGTTGGCAGTTCACATTAACAGTCTTACATGAAGTGGTTTGGGTTGTCAAAAACCCCATGTAGAATCTTGCCCTGATAAAAGAGCCTTCACACTTCTTAAAATGGAGAATCTGTCAAAATTCCTGCAAATATGTGTTTCCCCCTCATCCTCCATGTTTGTGCTTGTTTTATTTATTGTACACAAATCGAGGTTAACCTTGTTAACAGTAAAGTCATTTCTTCTGCATGGATCTGTCACCACTGTCAGTTTCAATTATTTGATACAAGTAGAAAACTCCATTTATATCTTATTATCAACTAAGCCATTATATTAGCTTAATTTTAAAAGACTGTGAACTCATTAAAAGATCGTATCTTTCGTAAGTGAACCTCTTGAGAAGTGTTGGTTTAGAGAATAATGTGAGAACTCTGAGATTGTGCCTGTTATTCCATGATTTTTATTATGATTTTTATTATGCTTGTTACTTTGGAAACAGGCAGCAAAATGTGTTCCTCTCTTCTGTAATCTACATCTCTCACTCTTTTTCTTGGGGCAAAGCTGCAGGGTTATACCAAAACAGATTTTAGCACTATAGGGTATTTAATTTAATGGATTAAAAAGTGATAATTATTTAATGTGATAGACTGTATAGATTAAATGTTATTTTGAAATTTATACAATTCTCACTTTTTCAATATGCACTCTAAAAATGGTGGGTTGTTTTAACCCAATTGTGGGTCAAATATGGTCAACCCCACATGTTAGGTTAAAAGTGTAAGTAAAATTTTGTTATATTTGACCCAAAGTTGGGTTGAAACAACTCATTTTTTAGAGTGTAGTTTGTCACATCTGTTAGTTAACAGAATATCAGACATTGAGAGTTTTGAACAAAATGAACTGAATCCATTGGGAAATAAACTTGCCTTGAAACGATGAGATGTGAATGCAATTATTACATTTATTTAAAAACTAATGTAAACAACCAAATCATCAGTATGGCTCACAATAGTACTGTAAAACATACAGTTGCATTGGATATGCCCTCAATCAGCCAACATAATGACAGAAGTAATTCATACATGCAAATATATTCATAAAAACACACAAACAATAAGAACCATTAATATGACTGTTGCATTGTAAGTGCTAATAGGTATATCTTAAATGTCAAGATATAAACATGCAATAACTCTTCTGCTGGTGCACCAACTGGTTTGTAGAAATACCATCCCGAGCAATGATTCACAGGTCTCAGCAGGGTAAGATATATAGAAAAAGCACACGTGGCAAGTTGCCCTTGCGCAACGCAAGAGGAATATGTTTACCGTTTCTTGCCCTACAGTTATATTTAGAAATCAGCAGAAAGTTTGAACAGAAAACGTGCATGTCATCAGAGAGCATGAGACATCCCCTGGAGGATATATATATCTGACACTGATCAATCTACACAGCTTAAGTCTTTCAATTTCACTTTGATGTAATTTAGCTGATTATTCAGAATATGTCACGGTTCACGGTGCCTGTTTATTTTGTTTCCCTCTTTGGCCTGGTTGGCCATCACCGTTGTTAGGGCAACTCATTGGACTGATAAGCTAATCAGGTCAATCGCACTGGTTTGTCATTCTTTATCACATATATATATTCTCCTAGTCATTCCTTGGCAGATCATTGTGTGCTCATGTCCTGGCATTTCTTTGTTTGCTCAAAGTTTGTTTCTGTTGTTTTCAGTTTTGCTTTCCTCATTTGTGTTTTGGATCACCTGTTGCCTTCTCTGCTCCTGGATTTCTCTGTGACTGTGGCTTTACCGGGTCTGCAGTTTGCTTCTCCAGTCCATTGCAGTTTGCATCGTGCTGACAAAGCCTGTTACCTCGCCATCGTTTCTCTACAATGTCTGACCATTCTGTGTTCTTGTACCTGTGTTTATTTTATGTTTAATAAACACCTTATTGATTGCACTTTCAATTAGATCCTGCTCGTGATTTTCCCTCACATAACGATCTGACCAGGATGGATACAGTGAGTGCTTCTGAATTGAGAGACATTTTGGCTAGCAATAACGCTCATATGGAACACCAAGAGGAACAAATCACGAAAGGCTCATGGACTTTGTACTATGGTGCTTCCGGACATATCGGTGCTCACTATCCAGTAAAAGCCAATACCTGTCTGTAGAAACAAGGTTACTGATATGGCGGTAGTCAGATTAGCAATGGACTCCAGAGTAGCCAGACAGCAATGGACTGAATCTCACCACTCCTTTTATGCTCTCTTGGACTCTGGTCCCAAAGGAAATTTTTGGGACTTAACATTATTCGCCAAGTCAAGATTTATTTTCTATTTTAGTCAATCACTACCATCCCTATTCCATTTTACTGCACCGTGAGTCTAACCATCTCTGACAATCATACAGAACAGGTCCCGTTTAAGCTTGACTCTCCTCTTGTCCTGGTGGTTCTTGGGCATCCCTGGCTCATGCGCTATATACCTTAAACTGGTCTCAGAATACTGTGTTATCCTGGAGCGATTATGTTCATGCTTCTTATCGGTTGTCTGTGTGCTCCCCTGTGTCTTGTTCTGTGTTGCAGGATGAACCTTTGGGTCTATCTGATGTGCCCAATGATACCTTGACCTGAAGGGGGTGTTCAGTAAGTCAAGAGCTGCTTCTCTTTCTTCACACTGTCCCGACTGTGCTATAGACTTATTTCCATGTATGCCTCCGCCGGAGGGCAGGTTATATTCGCTCTCCACTTCAGAGAGGGAGGACATGGAGAAATATATTCTCTGGTAGCCAAACTCATCTGCCCTTCCTCTTCCCCTGCAGATCTAGGGTTTTTCTTCGTGGCAAAGATGGTTGGTTCCCTGCGACCTTAAATAGACTATTGGGGGCTAAATACTTATCCTTTTGCCATTGACGTCTTTGGCTTCGAGCGTCTCCTGGGAGTCTCTTTTTCATGAGGTTGGACCTTCGCAGCGCCTATAATTTGGTATGCATCCGGGAGGAGGATGAGTGCAAGACTGCGTTTAATACACCCAGGGCGCATTTTGAATATTGGTTGTGCCGTTTGGTTTATCCAACGACCCCGTAGTCTTCCAGGCACTAGTCAATGACATGGTGAGAGACATGAGTCACTTTTTCACCGTCAGGGTGAGCGGTTCCCATTGCGAAACCATTCCATTCCAGGCCAGCATGGTTACGGGTTAATTTTCCAGTTTTAGTGGACGCTCTTTGGAATGTAATACAAACGCATCAGTTGTTGCCTCAGTAACGCAACATTTACTGATGATATGAGATTTAAATAGCGACTGAGTTATGGAGAATGATTAGCTATTGCTTTTAATTGTATTATTGCTTTGTGTACTTCACTCAAATAGCGTTTAACCAGCTACTGAGAAACTGGTAGCCAGGCAACAGACAAGTGACCAATCCTGAGAGGCGACGTCACTTCACGGATTCTACCAGCACGGTTCGGCACGATTAGCTAACCGTGCTGAGAATTCTGGGCCGAGAACTGTTTGTAATCGTGCCGTGCCGTACCAGGCTCAAGTGGAAACACAACTGGAACTGTTCTTTACCATCCTAAGAACCGTTCGGCGGTGGAAAAGCGGCTGTGGTCAATCAGTTAATTTATGTCTACCTGGATGACATATTGATATGTTCTCCTTCTGACTACCATGACCTCCACCAAGACAACTTTCATCTGGTCCAGTGCAGCCAAAGCTGCCTTTTCTAACCTCACAAGTTGATGCCCCTAACCCCTCTCATCAGTTTACGGTGGAGGTCGACGCATTGGTGCTGTTCTCTCAGAGTCAAGGTGGCCTTGGAGACATGGCACCATTGGTTGGAGGGCTCGGGGGTGTCTTTTATCATCTGAACCGATGACAAGAACCTTGAATGCATTAGATCTGTTAAAGTCTTAAACTCAAAGCAGAAGTGGGCATTATTTTTCAGTTGCTTTATAAAAATAAGGTGCATACAGAGAATTAGATTCGATAGTTAAGATTCGAAAGGGTCGTTCTCTTGTTTTCTGACTTCACTAAACAGCCCGAAGCGAATACTGACGTCTTTATTGCTGAAATGTAATCAAGAAAAATGTGGCGTTCTAGCCATATGCTACCGTTTTGTTTTGAGAAACTTGATTTTGAAAATAGCGATGCTGCCATCTCTATACTGAGAAATGTAGTTATACTTATAGCTTTGCTGCATAGCGACAATGCTGGCCATATTAAAACATCTTCTCTGTTTTCATTGTCTTATTTGTTAATGGCAAGCCCAAAAGTTAGTTTGCCACCACAACAGAGATAGCATGACCATTAACAGTATGAAGCATTAAAGACAAGGATTTCAGAAAAATCTTTTACCAAACAAGCTATTAAAGTTGCCTTGCCATCTGGTGAGCATTTAAAAGAGATTACAGACCTGACAATGCTGGTTTTGTTGTTTTGATTTGCCAGTGGGCTCAGTAATGGATCATGCTCTTTGGCTGGCTACACTGCCTTTGTGGTTATCACGAGCCCATCACACACTGGCTACATGCTTCTGTGATACAGCAAATTGACTTCTGACTGCTGCTGCAAACATATTATTTCACTACAGTCAATGGCAGGAGTTTTTATTCACAGTGGAGCATTATTGCAATATAAATATTGGTCCCACTTTATATTAAGTGGCTTTAACTACTATGTACTAACATAGAAATGAATAATTTGATACAATGGACTTATTGTGTACACATGTTTTTACATTGTACTTATATTTGAAAAATACCTGCATGTAATTACCGCTGTAATTAATTTATGTAATTCCATTTGTAATTACACTGTTGACCCTTCCCTTACACCTTAACCCACCATTAAACCAACCCATACCACACACACCTGACCCTAACCTTACCTGTATCACACCTCAATAGCAGCACAAGTGTTTTACAATACAACATGGAGACAATAAGTACATTGTAGTTATTTTTTGATGTAAGTACATAGTACTTAATATAAAGTGGGACCTAAATATTAAAGGACTATTCCAGGTTCAGGACAATCTACAGCATTTGTGGCATAATGTTGATTACCACAAAAATTAACTTCCACTTGTTCCTCCTTTTTTAAAAAGGGAAAAAGGCAAAAATATGTGTCACCGTGTTATAGTGGATGTGAATGGGGCCAAAAACATTAAAATACTGTTTTAATAGAAAAGCCACAAGACATTAACAATTTGAGTGTTAACATAATATTTGTGATTATTAATTTCTTCTGTGTATAGCTTCATTGCCATATATTTAAAAAGCTTATCTTTCAAACAGCTTTTATACACGTTTTAACAGAAGAATTAAAATAAGTGCTTTTATGAAAAGTATAACCATTTCATTTACAAGGTAATTTACTGCTTTCAAATGTCCCCCAAAAAATGTCTTCATTTAGACTTTCATTGTAAGTGCCTTTATTTTTGCCTCTTTTTTTAAAGAAAAGGATGGACGAGATGAAATGATGGTTGTTGAATGCTGTTGATTGAGCTGAACTTGTACTGTTCCTTTAAAGAGATTTCAAAATGCAGTGGTGAAACTGGCATCCCGATTGAGCTCATCATCTCACTATATTACATAAAGAAGTACATGTCAACTGCAGTACAAGTGAAGTTATCTTCTGAGGCGTGTTTTGATTCTCTTGATCAGGGGGTGGTGAGGAAAATGCTGACTGGCTCTATTGTCGACGATTGCTTTGCAAGACTTAAATTTTATGATCCATGCATCCTCTTCCTTCGGGGTATTACCGCGTGGCAAACCATTAGTCTGCATTCATAGTATCTGTAATGCTCCTGTTGTGTTGGAGAGGAGCATAGCATGCTGTCATGAGTCATGGGGTCAGCAAGAAGCAAGAGAGAGACACACACACATTAGAAAAAGCTGTAGCGAGCAGTCCAAGCAGTTCAGCTCTTAACTAAAACCACATGCCACCCCCTCACAGCCAAACCGAATGAATGAATGTCTATTGTGAATAAAAGCTGAGCCTAGCTTCATGCATTAAGGTGGCTGGCAGTCATCTGATATTCATTTGCTAGCATGTTTGTCTCATCTCTGCCATTTTTCTTATCTGCGTTCGCAGCTAGGAGCTGTTGGAAGTCTTCGGGTTTCAGGGGAATCTCGCTGCGATGATTCCCAAGTGGTAGTCCTTGAAGATTTACTTCCTGCGTGCTCTTGTGGCTGCTGTGTCTTGGGCCTTTTTCAAGGGGAAATGAGAAAGGAAGCCAGTGCACATGGCTTTTATTTCTGAGTCACATCCTCAGTGTTTCAGCCCACCAAATGGATTTAAAGGTTCAAAGTGAAGGACAAGATGCGCATAAATTACATGACAGTGTGTGCGATATTTGTAAAGACATAGGGCAGTTATGGATCAGTTGTAGCGCTTCCCTGTTTTTCATTTACATGTTTATATAACAGGGCCAGAGAAGACTTTTTAGACTGAAACAGATGAGACAGGTCAAGACTTGAGTCAGTGCTCCCAGAGAAACAGCAACTTGTTAAAAAAAAAAAAGATTCACTGTATGCTACAAGTCCAGACATTACTCTCAACAGTCAAATCAAACTAAAGAATCAATCACAGATACAAGTCATTTTTACATCTATATATCATACAATTTCTGTCTTTCATTTTTATCTATCTATCTATCTATCTATCTATCTATCTATCTATCTATCTATCTATCTATCTATCTATCTATCTATCTATCTATCTATCTATCTATCTATCTATCTATCTATCTATCTATCTATCTATCTATCTATCTATCTATCTTTCTTTCTTTCTTCTAGATCATCTGGTATCTGTCCAGTCTGTCTGTCTGTATATTTCTTCAATGCCAGATATAGGTAATACATTAAAATTTTCTTTAAGTGTCTTTATAAATACTTTTTTTTCTAATTTACATTTTTTTTACAATCACTTTGTATGTCGTTTTTCTTTTCATTTTTAACACAGACTGTCCAATGTTTAAAACATTGCATTGTGCATTTATATCTTTAGAGAATTACAGAATTATTTCATTTATGTTATTATAATTAGGCCTATATGTTATTATAATTATATAATTTAATTAAATCTTCAAATAACTCACATCATGAAATACTATAGGATTAGATCGCCCACACACAAGATAGGGTGAGAGTGGGGTAAGATGATCCATTTTTTCCAGATGGTCCTCAAGATAAGAGAAAAGTAGGCCGAAGTAATTTCAGGAGGTTTCATATTTTAAATGATCAAAATGTATCTATGACAAAGGGGTCTAAAAATATGTCTTTTTAAGCCATATGACAAAGAAAAGTGTTCCTGTGGCTCAATTTACCCCAGGTTAGGGGTAAATTGATCCATCTGTGTGTAAACTAATCTAAATGAATCTGAATCAAACTCCGGTCAATTATAAAAATTCCACATATTTTAAAACGACTTTAATAATCAAATGTTCTTTTACAAATAATATTTATTTTCTTAAAGCTAACATAAACATAAAACCAGCCAAATGAAGTTGAAATTTCAATAAATTTAATAAACATTTTAGTCAAAAGGTTCTTGGCATTGTTAAATCACCAATATGAATCATTTATATATTTAGACCTGGACAAATTTCCTTTGATATAACAGCTAAAATCCTTACTTTGACAAGCCAAAAACAGTTTTTAAAGTAAATGGGTACCTTTCACGCCTACCATGTATGTGTTTCTCCTTTTCATCTGGCAGAAATTATGGGTTGTTCCAAAACATATTCTTGAATGTTTGGTCACATGACAAGAAAAGTGTGCCGTTGCCAAAATAGGGGGTGGGTCAACTTACCCACTGGCTCATCTTACCCCACTATACCCCCTGTGTAGTTGTTTTTACAATCATTAAATATTGTAGTACACACTATTTAATACAGGTTACCTCAAGCTACCTCAATCTTTTTTGCGTTTTTGTGAAGAAATTGCTTCCAAAGGCATTTGTGGCAAAGAGGCAACAATTAATTAAGCTCATCTAGTAAATGACTGGCTTCTCTGAACTAGCATGTTGGTCCAACAGCCCACCAAAACAAATGTTCATTCACACAAACCATCCTAACAGTCTTGCAACATGGATGGAAAACCCATGAAAAAATACAATTATAATCGAAATGTTGACTTTATAATCACAGCTAAAGTCATGAGACTACAGGTCAGCTGATACACACACACACACACACACCAGTCTCATTGGGCTGTTGCTTAGGGTCTGGGACCAAAAAAGCTAGAGATTCTTTCCTTCCGCCGGTTGCCAGGTGGGAAACAGTTAGAGGATCTCCATATGCTAGCTGTTCTCCAGAGACTTCAATTAGATCCATCTCTCAGGGTGTGAAAGCCACAGCAATATGCTATCATGTTACTCCAATTAAGCCCTGGTAAACCTTATCGTGTGATCATAATGCTTTCTAGACAGCCAAAAGTAGAGTTTAAAGCCATTTTCTGGAGGAATGCTGAATGTTGTATGCTTTTTTTTTTTTTTTTAAAGAGTATACTAATCCCAAGCTCCAAATAAACCCACTGATACAATTTGAGCTGTTCGGGTGCAGGTCATTAAACCTTGAAAGTAATTATGGCTTGCTATTATGAAGGTGATCATCTAGACTGGATTACACATGGGAACTAAATTATACAGAGCTTTTCGAAGAGAAGCAATTACACCTGGTGAAACTGTGGTAATATTACAGCGCTTTATTACCATCTTAAAGAAGTTGTTCACCACTCATGTTCTGTATACTGGGTGTTTCTAAATGTTTCATTGATTATCTGTTGGAAGACATTATTACTAACAAAATCTTTGTGATCTCCACCAGAGACCTTCCTGTTCGCCTCTCCCAGCAGCTACAGGTTAAAGGGTCAGATTGTAATATTTATGTAAAAAGTGGTTAGTTGACTTAACTTTAAAAAAAAATGATGACCCATTGTTATGAAACACAATCAGTGGAATTGTCAAGTTCACATAACTTTATATTTTCAATTACGCATGGTTTATTTACTTTTTTAAGTTAAGTCAACTGTCAAGTCAACATCACTTTTTTTCTAGTTAACCGACAATTGAATCCAGGTTAATGGGACAATTGCACAAATGTTTCTAATTTATGATCATCTTTGCATGTGGCCTTTCCTGTGTGTTGTCCTGGGAAAGTTTCTTTTTCTATTGTGATACTTCCTATTGATGTGCAACATTCCCATGATGATAATTAGTTATTCTGTGTGATTCTAAGGGGAACTGGCTTAAATCATTTGTTCAAAATATTATTTTTTAAAAATAATTTAATACCCCTTTTCAGCAAAGATCCATTAAATTCATCAAAAGTGACAGTAAAGAGATTTATTGTATTACAAAAGATTTCCATTTCAAATAAATGCGATTCTTTTGAACATTCATCAAAGAATCCTGGAAAATTGTATTACGGTTTCCACAAAAATATCCAGCTCAACTGTTTTCAACATTGATTAAGAAATATTTCTTGAGCAGCAAACGGCAGCAAATCAACATATTAGAATGATTTCTGAAGGATCATGTGACACTGAAGACTGATGCTGAAAATTCAGTTTTGACATCACACACAGGAATAAATACCATTTTAAAATATATTAACATTTATTTTAAACAAATTCAGTTTTGACATCACACACCGGAATAAATACCATTTTAAAATATATTAACATTTATTTAAAAAAAATTCAGTTTTGACATCACACACAGGAATAAATACCATTTTAAAACATATTAAACATTTATTTTAAACACAGGTTTCTTTTTATCAAACATTTTGAGGACACTGTATTTTGAGATATTTGTGTAAAATCTATCAATATACTGACTTATATTGTGTCAGACTACAAAAAGTTCTGCAAAGATTGATTTACAAGTGGTAAAAGGTAGGTATCATGGTTAAAGCATGTTTAGATACCCCTTTCCGTCATTATTAGTATTATCTTTACCCAGCCTGTACAAATACAGAAGTTGAAGTTACAGCTTTTTGTTTTTCAGGTTCCAGCAGCCACTTTATAGTGATAGATAAAGAACATCCCATGCTCAAGGAGTTAAAAGAAAAACTCAACAAGTAAGAGCATTGTCTCCAATTTCAAGATGCTCTCAGAGGAAGTAAACAAGCTGACAAGCAGACGTGAAATTAAAACCCCTCTTCTTTCCCTCCTTCCATGTGACTGCAGGAGCATATGACTTCCATAACTTCATCGCTCATTAACCGCTGATGGCAGGACACAATTGAGCGAGTGTTTGTGGAACTTGCCCCAGATATTCAGGTCTCAGTCCCCGGCTCTGGCTGCTGGGCATATCTTCTCCTGTTTCAGATAGCTTCACCCTGCCTGACAACAGACCGTGAGGAACTTCACACAGAGTCCTTATGGATTAACTATGGGATACAAAGGCCAGTTTTGTCCATTTAAATCCCTAAACAAGCACCGCAACAAACAAAATGACAGATTAGCATGATTTACCATGCTGGTATTGTTAATTTACCTCATCCACATAATACAACAGTTGAGTTACTTTGGGGCAGACAATCACAAAGAAGCACTTGATATTAATCTTCATTAATATGGTTTTGTACAGCAGGGTTTACATCGGAGCAAGTATTGTTTAGACCAAAATGCATAGCCTATGAGTCAGAGCTATGCTATATTTAAAAGACAATTTTCTCTATTAGCATTAGCGCATGCATGAAAAACGACATTAGGCTATATAATCTGGGCTTGACTGGAATCTCATTTAAAAAGCAATGCCTATTGTATATAAAATAATCAAAATTTGATTAGGCCTATTATGGTGTATATTTTGCAATGACGCTGAAAACGATAAAACAATAAAGTGAAGAGGATCAAAATCCTTTTGTTGTCTGTGGTTTGTGCGTTTAAAACTGATGCTATAGTGCCACCTAGAGGTAAGTTTCATGCAACCAATAACCATCAGTCAAGGCCTGTGACTCGCTCCACTGCTCTAGTTTCATTCAGCTCATACATTCACATAAAGGACCACGAGCTATATTAATGAACTTGATGTCATTTCTGTGTAATGCTGGGAATGAGAGCGAGGATAAGCAAAGGACGCACACCATTTATGAGGAGACTTTTAAGGACACAGGGTGGGGAGGTAGATTTCCTCTTTGGCTTAGAAAAGACAACACAAGCTTTGCCAGCTTCAGAATTCTTATCATTCCCTGGATATTAACACATCAATTTTAGGTAAAAGAAACTTCAGACCAGCTATGGTCATATTTGAAGCTCCAGCATGTTAGGCCTATGTATGCTGGATCAGTGCCAGAACTCTTTAACATTAGAAGTTCTCTTAGACAAAATGAAGATTCATCATGTGATAAATTCTAATGAGATTGTGGAGACGTTTGATTGGATTCTTTCATTTATTTACAAAATAACAATACAAACAACAAAATCTATACATTAAAGGAATATTTACCTTCAAGTTAAAAATATCATTTATTTGTAAAATGATTTATAGCATCTTTCAGTCGCTATAGCCCTGCAAGCCACACACACACACCACACACACACACACACACACACACACCACACACACACACACACACACACACACACACACACACACACACACACACACACACACACACACACACACACACACACACACACACACACACACACACACACACACACACACACACATATGTTGGTGCAACAGCATTATGAGGACTCTCCATTGGCGTAATGGTTTTTATACCGTACAAACTGTATATTCTATCCCCCTACACTGCCCCTGTCCCTAAACCTACCCATCACAGGAGACATGCTGCATTTTAAAATGTTTAATAAAACATTGTTTTTTATGTTTTTTAAGCCATTTAATTTATGAGGACTTTTGAAGTGTCCTCATAAACCACCCATAAGTTGTAATACAGTGTAAAACACATGTCATTATACAAATTGTGTCCTCATAAATCACAAAAACACCAAACACATACACACACACACACAGACCACACACACACACACACAACACACTCACACACCACACACACACACACACACACACACACACACCACACACACACACACACCACACACACACACACACACACACACACACACACACACACACACACACACACACACACACACACACACACACACACACACACACACACACACACACACACACACAACACACACACACACACACACAATCTCTCAACATTTCTACTCTTCTCTAGCTTTCTTCCTAATCCAGTCGTCAAATAAAGCTGCATTGAGTATATAAAATATAGTTGGCTCCTCGACGTTCTGTTCGTTAAAGTCGCTTTGGATAAAAATTGTCTGCAAAATGCATAATATAAAAGTGAATATCAGATTTTAATTACACAGAATCTGCCCCAGATGCAATCAACTGCTTCTGTCTATAAAAGTTTGGAGACCAAAGTGGTCCACAATTGGAACATCAAAGGGACATTGTTTCTCAGGAAATGTCAAATCTGTATATGTCTTGTGTATTGACGCTGTTTTGTGTATTGTGGGGTCTGCATGAGGAGGTCCTAACAGTACGGTACTTATAGTTTGTGACACATTTGTCTAAACCAAATCCTGAGAAATACTATATGCAACTAGTGTGACAACTAGCCCCGGTCACCCCCTACAGACCAAAATGGTGAAGTTCCACTCAGAAAACACTGATGTAATTTGGCTATAATAAAAGATGAGCAAAATTGTGAATATTTCACATACTTTCCATTCACTTTTGAAAGTCACCGATGCAAATATAAAATACATATATATGTAGAAAATGGAAATCTTTTTAACAATATAAATTCAAACTAATATTCATCAAACATACAATATAAGCTCTACAAGATTTTTTTTTTACCAAATGAGGTCCTGACATTAGTAAATGTTGCAGGTGGGATGAACACATCCACAGAGGAAATCCGGCCACAGAGCGTACTTTTGGTTGAACGGTGCCCTTCTGAGGCATCTGGCCGCTTCCCTGTCACATCGGCAGAGGATTTTCGCACATCTGTCATTAAGCGCGTCTGCGTTGAAGACACATAAATGTAAATTGTCGGCTGTGTAAAATGAGTAGTTTGCATATAGAGTGAAGGAAACCATATTTTAACCGTAAATTAAAACCATCACTTTATGGCTCTTAAACAATGTACTGTAAATCTCATGAGTGTTGCATATTGCACATTATGGTGTTTACTGCAAGAACAAGATCTTAAAATACCCTGTGGTTTGGTTAGTCTTTTTAGCCTGAAGTGTCCCGTCTACTACACACCCTGTATTACTACTACTTCCTCAAGCTGAAGGAAAAGACCAAACAAAACATTTTTTCCCCCACCCAGTTTCCTCTTTACTGACTTGTTCTGTTTCTCATTTAGATTCAATCTTATAAATGTATAAAGTACACTGTAAAAAAAAGTTGCTGCCTTACATTTTTAAGTACAATCAACTTGGATGTTGGAAGTCATTTCAACTTAAATTACAATAATGATTAAAGCTACACTGTGTGATTTTTACCCCCCATCTAGCGGTGAAAAGGTTTATGACCATCCAGTGAATATTAGTTTCTGTTCTTTTCAATTCCGATTTCGTTTTAACTCCTACGGAGGCCAATGTAGTCCAAGATTAGTCCAGTTCGACCTCGTCCACATTCGACACGGTACCATCGAGTGTTAAAACGCGAAAGGCGAAGCTTGAATTAACGGCCTATGTCCCTCTTTGGCTAATGTACTTTCAGATGGAGGGGCAACATGGCGACCGACATTAGATACCCCTTACCCGTATGTATTTTAATGGCATATTATACACTCACGAGAATACTTTATTACTTGAACGAAGTAAATATACATTAATGAGCACACATATTTTTTGAAAGAACTAAGTGTATTTAGCTAAGAATAAACTAAAAAAGTTACACAGTGTAGCTTTAAAAATGAGTTGAGTCTTGTAAAAGTTGAAAATTGCTTAACTTTTTTGGTGAGTAAAAGCAATGTAAAAACATATGTTGTCCTAACTTATTGATCTTATCATTTTTACAGTGTAAAAGAATATAAATATGGGTTTAAGATCTAAATAGCACATCATACCACAGTCGGCCTGCTTGTCATCACACGTCCACTGATATCTGTCCGTTTTTGTTTGACAGCCCGCGAATTCTGCATCCCCATAACAGCAGTCATGTTTGTGACAACACCTAGAGAAGAAGAACACATGCCCTTGAGATTACCTTTAATGAACGACAAAGAGGACCAAGCCCAGTTCTGTCTGGTTTTGAATTGCTTCTTCATTATGTAATGTATAATTCAAGTAGACTTGCAGAAATACAACGTGATCTCATACACAGAGAGCCGCTGAGTATGTCGGCCAGATAAACTGCTGACTCTGTAAGATTAGATTAAACAATACCGCTGTGGAATGTGGTGCAATAATATTAGCAGGCTTGTTTATTTTTTTTTTATCTCTCTGTCTACTTCCGAAGAGCTCTTTCTCTGGGAGCAGCGAAATTGGTATCTGCATCCTAAACTGAGGTTAAGGGAAACAGTTATTTTGTGTGTGGGAGAGCTGGGAGTATTCCTTTTTCCAGATGGAAAATGCCACAGAAATGGAAACGCTGGTTGCGTGGAGTGAATTTAAAAAAAGCCTGAGCAAATCGAACCATTGCAAGAGAATGTTGCAATCACAGCTTATTTGTTGCTGGCATTACACAGAACTGCACTGATATTTGTAGGGATCTTACCAGTCTGCTCTGTCTCTGGGCCAGCCTTGACCCCCAATACCGCAGTAACATCCGTACATCACATAGGATAAAGCTGACCGTCCCGTGCTGCACTTGATAACCCCAGCTAGTTCCAGCAGACCCCTTTTACTCCTGGAGACCTCTGTGCTGCAGGGAAGCCAGACTGACTGAAAAGAGAAATAGCGGGAATTTAGCCCGCCAGGTATTCATTATAATTTAACCAATTTCTAGATCCCCACATTTCTTTTACAGGTAATCATTTAGCAGACACTTTTATCCAATTACTTTGCAACACTTTGCTGTATCCTTTTAAAATATATTTTCATATTCTCACATATAATGCTATTTTGTTATGATACCATATTCAAAATATTTTACATTGATAGTGATTTATTATAAACCAACTAAGTGGTAAAAGTTTAAATTCCTGTACTTTATTGTCTAGAGTTTGCCAAGGAAAGAATAGGGCCATTTTTCACCAATGCAGTGTCAGATTCCACCGATTAAGTGTTAGATTCCAGTTGTGTGGGATTTCTTAAGTCTAAATGACCAGTGTTTCGCTCTTAAGCATATTTTTTTTATGATCTGAATTTTTACTTTGTTTTGTCCACTCTGAATACATAAATACATCTTAAACTTATTCATACTTTGTATCTTTAAAGTCATCTTTTTTAAAGTCATCATAAAAACTTTTATGCATTTTAAAAATAGAAAAATCAGTAGTTTTATTCTTAATAATATATAGAAATAAAAAGTATGTAGGCTATTATAAATTAATATAATATATAATGTTTCAATGATTTTAATAACAGCCTATATATTAATTAAAACCTTTGTGGAGTAAAAGTTATAGCTTTTAAAAATATCAAATTGGACCCTTGGGGTAAGATGGGTCACCAGAATTGGCACAGAAGGCGCCAAGTGGCATGTTGTTACTAGTGTTATTAATTTTAAATTTAATAATTCTTGTAATTGTAATTAATGAGGTTATTATTCAGTATTTCCATAAATTAGATGTACATTTCAGACATCTTCGCTTTCATTAAAACTTAGGTTAAGTTGAGTGAAATCATTCAATTTGCATGTTGCTATTATGACATGTCTTCAATTAAAATATGGGCAAATAAATATGTAAATATTCAAATGCTATACTACAGCTTGCCCATATTTTAATTCAAGAAAAGAGATTAATCTGAAATATTATAAGATAAGCATTATAATAATTTTACCTTTCAGATTAATCTCTTTCTGCTTTGTCTGTCATTGGTTATTAGATTATGCAGCTAAATTGTCAAAATTCAATTTTAAATAGATTAGTTGATTTAGTATTTTACATTAACAACACTTTAAAAAAAGTTTAATAAGAATTGTATCATAAGTCATACATTCTATGGGTAAAATGGCCTTTTTGAATAATTAAAAAAAATTTCTATAACAACTAAATAAGCAAATATTTCTATATGCATCATCATGCACATGCAAAACTTATTTCTAAATATGTTAAAGATTAAAAGTAAACGCACATTGTTTTTAAGGGGGCAACACACACACACACACACACACACACACACACACACACACACACACACACACACACACACACACACACACACACACACACACACACACACACACACACACACACACACACACACACACACACACACACACTACAGGTGTCCAGTGCCACCCTAACCTCATTTTTTAAAGGGGTCATGCACTTTGTACTTGCACGTCATGTTTGTATCATGCACGTGGTACTTGCACTTTTACAAGTTGATTGTACTGAAATGTGTGTTGGCAGTGCCTGTACACAGCCATCATATAATGATAAAAATCCATCCAGTGGTTTTGTTTTAATCTCCTTATATGTTTTCCCCTGCCTCAAATCAAGCCGTTCGATCCTGTGACGTCACAAGATCGCACGCCCCTCCCACGACTGTTGATTGACAGCAGCGTTTCAACTCAGACCAGCCCTCGCTCGTGAGTGAGATGTCAATCATAGTTCGTCATTGTTTACACTGGAGCAGAATGGCGGCCGTCTAAGGGATTGTGGTGTTCTGTTCTTGGGTGTAATAAGGAACACAGCAGTCATTTTAATGTTCCTAAATCCGAACCGCTGAAGACGCAGTGGCTGAGTTTTGTTTATGAAGGGAATATTCACGACGAGCAACGTCAATGCGCTCATGTTTGCGCAAATCATTTCTCACCAGACTGCTTTTTAAACGAGGCGAGGGTCAATATAAATCAGGTTTAGCTAAGAAGCTGCTACTGAAAAAGGAATCGGTACCAACTATTCGTGTTCCTGCTGGACCTCCAGAAGAAGTGAGTGTAACGTTTTATTTATTAACCTTTATATGAATCTTTGCAAATCCCTTGCACGCTTCACGAATGTGGCTAATGTTTACACTCAGGGTGCATTATTACGGCATGTCTTCTATGTAACGTTACGACGTTCTCAATATAATTCATAATCCCACGTTTATAATGAAAAACGCGTTGGTGTTAACGTAACAGGAATATTAACAGGAATATCAATGCAGTTACAAAACTATAGATGTACTTAAAAGTTTTCTTAAACATAAAACATTTTCGTACCGCACTAAACATAAACATACAGCAAATTCTTAGTTATCCTTCAACTACTGCTAGAATCATTACTGACATGACCTCATGTCAGTTTCAGTCACGAGTTGTACCTAACACTGAGATAATGTCACGCATCATTGACAAGCCTACATTTACAAAAAAAATAAAGAAAAGTTTTTCAACATAAATCTGTCAACGAACTAACCTATAACTTACATTAGTAACGTTAAACACATAGCGTTTGTATCTCACAACTCTAACATTACCCTGCCAGTACATACAAAAATAGATCAAAGTGACATTGTTAACCAACCATTCAGAAACGTCCTGTTCGAGCCTTATTGTCGAACTTCTTCGGGGCCGTCATCTTGTTTCGGGTCCGACTCTGGTTCAAACTGATACGGTTGCACAGATGCGTCCTCAGAGAGAATCCCGCTGCCATAATAAACCCTCAACTGTTGTCAAGTTAACACTCCACGTGCGTTGTGTTACAGCGCCCACAGAACAGAGGGGCGGAGTCAGCGAAGCTCATTATCATTTAAAGGCATATGCACTTAAACGGAGTGCTGAACACAGAGCTGTTTTTGAGCAGGTAAAATGAGTGTTTTCTTAAAAAACTAATGAGAATTTTTAATAAAAGTATATTACAAACTTTTCATTTAGACCCTAAAGATTCATATTAACTTGTACAAAAATGGCATTATATGACCCCTTTAATAGCTAAATGACTAAATGTAGATTATATAAGAAGAAAGCAGCGTGAGAAGGAATGGTTAAATGAGCTGTGAGCAGCCTCACCTGTAAAGAGCAGGAATGTGTGAAACAGCGCAGTCATTGTGCTCACGGTAGGTAATAGTCCAGTCTCTGTTCTTCAGTCTCGGATAAACAGACTTCCTCAGTGCTGGGCTTATTTTAGATGCTGAGTAATCTCAGGACATCACTCCTACTGTAATCCTCACACACACCTCTCTCTCTCTCTCTCTCTCTCTCTCTCTCTCTCTCTCTTCTCTCTCTCTCTCTCTCTCTTCTCTCTCTCTCTCTCTCTCTCTCTCTCTCTCTCTCTCTCTCTCTCTCTCTCTCTCTCTCTCTCTCTCTCTCTCTCTCTCTCTCTCTCTCACTGCTGGGGGCTGATGTTTCCTCAGGGTTAAAATTAAGTCGAAAGTTAAAGTCTGAGACTGTTGGATAATGTGCCCCCTCTGATGACTGGTTGGGTGTTCAGCTCAGTCGGGACCGCCCTGTGATGGCTGGATGGCTTTTCCATACAAACAGCTTGAGCTGGATGATGAGCTGCCAACTGGAATCATGATCGAACACGCCAGCAGCACGAGGCTATATTTACTTTCTTCATCTGTAAACAATCTAAAGCTGATTCAGACTACAAGTCTGGATAAATTAAACAATTTTTAAAATTTGAATTTAACTTAATTTTGCACACTGTGTAGTTTAGTAGTAGTATGACTATAGGCAATGGAGTATTCTGATTAGTAGCTATAATATTTCAATTTGAATACAGTTGATATAATGTGTTATTTGCGAGGTATCAATAAACATTTTGAGATCATGCACTCCAGAAAAATGTATTTTCAGGTAAAGTGGGCCATCCCTGATTCATCAAAAATTATCCTGTATCTTAATTAAAAATGCATGATTCATTAACACATATTATCAATAAACATATTCCACAAAATATTTAACAAGCCTAAAAGCATATAGCCTAGATGAGTGAAATTCATCAGTTCACTCAATGCATGTGTAAAAATTCAAAGCAACTGATAGAACATGTTGTGTTGACATTAGATTGAATGAAATCTGAATATCAGAATATTCAGAAATCAGAACATGGATGAAAATTAACTCTACAATACTCTACAACAAAAAATGGGACTACACATGTATCAACAAATAAATAAATAAATTAAAATTAACTTAAATTGTTTCCATATTTTAAAGTGTCATATTCTGCCATACATTTTGCTCCTCTCATCCTTTCTTCACTCCACAGATTGAACATAATTCCTTGTCTTATTTTCTGCACTTTCTTTCCTTTCTTGAATTTCCTAACGGCACACTCATTATAAAAGATTATAGATGTCAACCAGAACCAGTGAATGCCAATTTATTTAATGATTTTGAGTATAATTACTGAAGGTTAAACCCAAGGTCACCCACTTTACCTGAATCCAACTGGCCCACTTTACTATAACACATCCAGTCAAAGTGGGGAAAACTAACACATTTTTTAACATTTTATTATTTGCATTTGATTCTATGTTAACTGTAGTAACAAACAAACAAACCCGGGACTGTAACAATAATATTTGTTTACATTTAGTGAGCAACCTTATCATTTAAGAAATAAAATCTTATGTCATGTGGCCACACCCACCAGTTACATATTGCATACACCATACACCAAAACTATTTGATCATTTAAAGAAATAGTGGCTCTATAATTAAAAACTATTGTCATGCTCTGAAAGTGTAAACCAACCCAGTACAGTAGGCCTACAATCAAACTTAAACGGCCCACTTTCCCTGTATTCACCCTAACTGACTGAAGACTATTTCCAACATAATGTTCTGTCTTTTCAGTCATCATGCACTCTTTCTTCTCACAAAATAATTTAAATCCAATTAAATAATTCAAATTTATATTCCATGTCCGTGCATTTATTTATTTATAAGTAGGCTAGCCAAATAAATGAGCTCTTATTATTGTAAATTGAATAGGCCTGCCTTTATATGGGTTTGTTTTCTTTATTTCATTTCTTTAATCATGATTTACGTAGCTAGTCTTCATTAGCCTATTTGGCGCTGCGCATTTTAAAATATCGAGAACGTTTGTGTTATCGTAATATCACGTGCAAAAAATACAAATATTGTTTTTCAAAGCGGAATAAAGTTATTTCATGTAAATGTGGTCCGGTAAATAACATAGTTACTTAATAGCCGATTAAATAAATGTTCAAAATACCATATTTCTAGTTAGCATGTCATAAGGTAGATCGATGTTTCTTTGAAAATGAACGCAGGTGGAGGATGACTGGTTTCGAGTGTTTCCGAAAGAGGGCGCTGTAACCATCTTCAACTCCTAACCGAAAAAGTGAACAAGACGTCATGAAGATCACGTTGCCCAAAGAAGAGGCAGGATTGACGAACACATGAAAACATTAGCGATTGTATGGAACAATCTCTTTCCTGCTGGTCATTTGTCTATTTAAGGTGAGTGTTGTTAAAGTATTATTAAATAGGTTTGTTCGCCTACATACATATGCTTGGGCGGCCGCTGTTCAGCCGAGTGAGTGGGCAGAGGTGCGCGGTAAAATGCTATCATGCTAGTTTACCTAGCGACTCTTCACACAAGAGTTTGAACGACCATCCGTTTTGGCTAGCACACAAGATCTACGTGTTCCTGACTTTACGGGGAAAACGGGTCAGAGCGTCGGCGCCTGTTTTACAGCAAAAATACCCATTGGAATTTTCAGGTTGTGAAAAAATGTGTTCTTTCAATGGCTGTGTTTCAATACCGAGTGGGCTAACGTTACCTATCTAATGTTAGACTGTAACGTTACATTTTGGACGTCGAATGCGGGTTCGAAGAAACCTTTATGGACCGCGGTGAAGTTAGGCGACTCACTTGGCTTAGAGACACAGCCAGCGTTTCTTTATTGCGAGAGCTTTGTACTTGAGACTTTTTATTACCTATGTGAGAAGTTTCAATGTGGTCAAATCAACCAATATCAGTCGCCACTTTTCTGTGAATCCCCATTGTCTTCCGCCAAGTGGGTTAAGATTGAAGAAGTATGTCATGTTGCACTGAATTCCTTGCTGGTTTTTCTTGAGTAACGTTAGGGTGTTTTGAGTGAATCCGTTTGCAAAACCAAGTCAACAATCTCCAAATCTTTGAACTGTTAATTATATAAGTCACTGGCCGAGAACATTTCAGTAATAGCCCTGATGTGGTGTTAATTTTAGCATTGTTTGTTTTAAAAACACATTATAATTAGTTCTAAACGATGTTTTTTGAGCTAAATTATTGTTGCTAGAAGCTAACAATCGAAGAAAATGCATTAAAGCAATAGTTCACCCAAGAAATAATATTATCCCCTAATTTACTCACCCTCAAGCCATCCTAGGTGTTTATGACTTTATTTTTTCTGCTGAACACAATCAAGAGTTATATTAAATAATCTGGCTCTTCCCAGCTTTGTAGTGGCTTTTGAGTAGTGTTTGAATACTGAGTATTTGAAGTTTAAAAAATAGCATCCATCCATCCATCCATCCATCATAAAAGGAATTCATATGGCTCCAGTTGGTTAATAAATGCCTTCTAAAGCAAAGCAATGGAAAAAATCCATATTTAAAACTTTAAATACTATAATCACTGGCTTCCGGCAACGGCTGTATCACGTTCATGAGAGTCGAGTTCCAGTGGAAGAGTGACCGTAGAAGTAGCGTAAGCTTGGGTGAGAATTGACCAGCGCAGAGAATAGAGCTAAACAAAATGCAGGTTGTGATTTCGAAGTCAAACGAAGATGTTTTAAAGAATAATGTTGCAGGATTTTGATATAAGAGTCGGGTCAGAGGCCACCCTTCCGCCGGGACTCGACTCTCTCGTGAGTGTATGGCCATTGTCGGGAACCAGTGATAAATTATGGGAGGATTTTCATTTTTGTACAATAATGTGCTGGGTGACACTAGTGGCTCTTAACAGAGAGCAGAACTGCTTTTTCATTACTGTACTGTTGCACTATGTGATATATTTCAATGCATGATTATAATAAAATCCGCCTTATATCAATGTATCTGTGTTATCTGTTGACCATAGTCAAGTTCTACATGCGTAAGGGAAGATGTCAGCCACATGCCAGGACCGAAGCAGCCGGTGGCAGGACATTCAGAAAGGCCTGCAATTCATTCAGTAAGTGTTCTGGTATAAGTATAACTATAAACCTGTGAACGTCAGAGAGCTTTGATCATGGAGAAAAAGACAGTTTTTGTTATGGAGGAAAAGCGAGATAAATTGTTTCAGAAGTACTTCATCCACTGATGTTTATTTCTGTCCTGTGAGAAGAATTTGGTTGCAGTTCAAACAATTTATGGAATGCAAATTACACACTGCTTTATAACACCTAACCCTCACTGATTCATAATGACATGTTTTTTTCTCTCAGCAAATCTATCATTGCTCATGTTCCTTGCACCTGTGTTTTCATAGTCTGTGTTTTCTTTATCTTCTGCTTAATTGTAGATCTACCCTGCCTTTTCCTGGGTCTCAGGAGCAGTATGAGGTTTGTGTCTCTCATTCACAGCCAATCTAGCACTGATTGAAGTTGTGCATTAGATGTTTATATTAAGCATCGATTCATTCTTTTAGGTATTCATTCAGAGTTTGGTGAGGAATCTGTATGGCGAGGCAAATGATGTGTTCCTTGAAGGCGAATGGGCACGATCTGTTGAATTATACACTGAGGCCTTAAACATAGCAGAGTATGCAGAATCGGAGGACATCCTCATCCCTCAAGAGATAAAGGAGAAGCTTCATGCGAACCGTGCTGCGTCCTACTTGAACATTGTAAGAATATACGTTCGCTTGCATGTATACAGATATACAACTTTAATTAGCAAGGATGCATTAACTTGTTTGATAGTGACCGCAGTCATTTATGAAGTTACTAAAGTTTTTGTTTCATATAAAATCTGTTCTATTGAACTTTCTTATCATGAAGGATCATTGGCAAAAGTATCACTGTTTCCACTAGGGATGCACCGATCCGATACTCAGTATCGGTATCGGCTCCGATACTGCAATTTTTGCCGGATCGGGTATCGGTCAGATGAGGCCGATCCAAATTCGATATTGTGCGTATACTATTGTGTTATTGTTAAGCCCCATAAAAGGCACAAAAACATTATAAAGCACCATAAAGTGTTTGTGCACTATCTTATAAGTGTCCTGAAGCTATTATATAAGTATAATGTGAGATATAAATGAATATTTAAGTCATTCAAGATAAAAATTCAAGATCACGTAAACATTTTCCCTCCGCTGCGGCTGTCAGTCATACTACATTCAGCATCAAACAGCGCGTCGCGTTCGGGTACGTACGACAGTCAACACTATGAAACGGTTTCACATAAAACAACTTTATATTGCTGGACATTATTGCTGTAACTAAATCATGTTACTTTTTTACCGGGTGTCTGTTTAGATCACATCACTATAGAGTAGAGTCAGAGCACTATAATTGTTCTTCACGCGCACAGTAACTCAAATTTAAAACTGTTAAAATAAAAGGCTCAATAAACTATTGCATAGATAGATAGATACTGTATACATACGCATCAATATGTATTTCCTTTGTGATTTGAACTTTTCAATGCGGACTCGACGCGCTGCGGCTGCGCGCTGTGACTCATGTTGCTTCAAGCGCATCATTCTGCGCTCGGGATGCGCATAAGCGTTGTGTGCCGCATTGCATTGGAGCCTTTCATAATCATATCATAATACTTTTGCGCAATGAAAGATTATTAATAGCCTTTTTTGTTCTGTCCTATCTATCATATGTTGCTGCCTCATTAAACAGCTGTGCTATACATTTAAAACATGTCAAAATTTTATAGTATCCTAGGCTATATAATAATTTATCTTTTTGATTTTTGTTATCTTGTTTTTCATGAATGTATTTTACAACAATACAAAGAGCAATGTGTAACGTTTTACCAGATTTAGTGTTACACTTATTGTCTCTTATTTGTTCCCCACTAAATGTTTTTTTCACTAAATGTTCAGATTTTATACAATTATTGTGCACTCGTGATTTTTCTAGACTAAATTTTACTTCTGAATTATCCACTAATCTAGTTATAATAGATTTTTTGCCATAGATTATCATCATGTATTTTTTTGATTTGTTGTTTTTCTTTATAATGAAGATTGTGTTTAACACACAAAATAGTGATTATAAGTTTAACACACAGAGTTATAGAAATTCTACTTGAAAAAAAAAAAAAACTGCACTGGTATCGGATTGGTATCGGTATCGGCCGATACTCAGAATTTTAGGATCGGATCGGTTTTGAAAAAGCAGTATCGTTGCATCCCTAGTTTCCACAAAAATCGGTTTGAATGAATGATTCAATGACTCGCTCATTAACACTTCACTTGTTTAAAGAGCAACATGCAGGTTGGACACCCCTATATAGCATAGTGTATGTTGATGATAAAACAACTAGATTTTCTGAACTGGAGTAAAATATATTTAGCCATTAATAGTATTTTGAGATAAATTGTGATAAAATAACCTCCCGGAAGCACTAACCGGAAGTGACGATGGGCGAGGGAGTCTGGTCAAGTTCAAGCTCAGGTTACAATGGATGTGAATGAAGAAACTGAGTTCTCCGATGTTGAAGAGCATGACTATGATGGCCCACAGGTAGGGATGGGGCCGATCTGATCCAGTATCGGTATCGGGACAGATACCAGTGTAATTCATGTAACGGATTTTCCCGATCCAACCTGCTGAGATATCCGTTATCCTGGTGAAATGACTCCAAAAGTGATTCCCTGCCGGCTAGTCTGCTAGCTGGCTGCAAACTGTGGAATGGATTTCCTGAACGGAGGCGCGGCTCAATGAGACACAGAGACCCCCCTCAGGAAATCCACTCCGCAGTTTGCAGCCAGCAAGCAGGATAGCATTGAGCTGTGTGTAAATACTTCACACTGGAAACACCGCAGAGCAAGACAGCAAAATGCAATGTTTGCAAAGCCGTATTAATTAAACCATCTGTCTGTGATGCAAAAAATCTCCAGGTCTATAATTCTCCGGAGTGAAATGTGCGTTACAAACGACCGAGTGTGTGGTGACAGACGCGGCAGTGAAGTCTATTCTCTTCACCTGCACAAAACACACCCAAGAACGAAAAGCCTTGTTTTTCCTAGAAGGAAAATGATGGACACGATGTCATGACAGGCTGGAATTCGTGCAACAAGCACAAACACAACAATTTACCATTATGGCATCTCTAAAACTCGATCTAGAACGTTCTCTGTCTCTCACTACCGCTCTAACTACAGCTGAACGCGAGCTCTTGTTTGCCTCGGCCTACGTCATATGACGCGTTGCTAGCGGGAATGGCGTATTCCAGAGCCTAGCACGTTTTCATCAAAATCTCTACATCAAATGAGATTTCATTAGTAATTTCTACATATGTGTTTTTAAAAGACCTCTTCAGACAATATCAAGTATTAATTCAGTTATAAATTCAACCTGCACGTTGCTCTTTAATTACTGGAAGAATCAGCATTTTTGTAGGAATCTTTTGAATCAATGATTCAATGGCAAATAATTTTTTTAACAGTCACTTGTCGCTTGTAACAACATAATTGTAACAATGTAACTAATACATTATTTAAATGCATCAAGTTACTTTCAAAAGGAGATTGTCTATTTTGATTGTTACTGTAGGCATCAGTGTTTATATTGTTTTTTTTTTTTTTTTTGTAAAGCTGTTTCATACCTATACATGATAACGACATTCTTGATCCGCGATAGGTCAACGTAGATTTGAATGTTCGCTTGTTAAAGATCTAATAGATCTAGCTGAATCGTTGACATTTCGGAATAAGATTGCAGGGTTTTTGATTCGAGATCGCAACCTTTTAACGATGAATCATGCAGCTCTATTTCATTAGTATATAATAGTAAAATGTTTTGAATGGTAGAATACAAAGTGTATTATTTCCATTAGTGTTTGACGACTACTTATGCTGCAAAGTTAATTGTCCCAGTTGGGTTTTTTTATTGACTGTAATGTGTTTGTGGTTGATGCAGGGACTGCACGATCAAGCCCTAGAGGATTCTGAAAAAGCTCTTCAACTCAATGAAAGCAACTACAAAGCACTTTACAGGAAAGCTCGATGTTTGAAAGAAATGGGAAGACATCAAGAGGCTTACGATGCGGTTGCTAAATGCTCCATGGCAGTGCCTCAGGTCAGAGCACTTTACGTTGAGGTTTTAATCAAGTAGTTTTTGCATTACTTGGTTCCTCATGTTTCATTTGCTTTACAGGATACTCATGTGATTGAAATGACCCAAGAGCTTGCCAAAATGTTGGGATTGAAAATCCGTAAGGCTTATGTGAGACTCAAGGTAAAATATAATTTTTTCCAAATGCAGAAAATGCGTAGAGACACCCCAGATTATTTTGGTTCCTATCCCCCCCCCCCCCCCCCCCCAAATAGGAACCAAAATAATTGGGGCGTGTCTACTTCTAGCTAATTATGTGAAAAAAATTAAAGTTCATAATCTGTAAATATTTGGCCCTGACCAGTCTTTTTTTCTTTCTTTTGTTTTGAAATCAGCCCGCCTTAAATGTTTTGCCTGGTGCAAGTCTATCTGGTACGGTTAATGATAAGGTAAGATGCTGAATGTGTATGTGTTATTAAAATGATACATTTCAGCAACCCTACTGAGCTGCTTTGTTTCCTAACAGCATTCTCAAGGCTCTGCCTCTGTGGAGGATATTGAAATGGGTAAGTCAGTGTATGTCGTATACTGCCATTCAAATTTTTGGGGTCAGTAAGATTTGTTTGTTAAAGAAGTTAATACTTTTGTTTAGCAAGGATGCATTAAATTGATCAAACGTGACAGACTTTATAGTGTAACAAAAGATTTCGGTTTCAAATAAATGCTGCTCTTTTGAACTTTCTATTTTATCAAATAATCCATTTTTCAGTTTCCACAAAAGTGTGGACAAAAACAACTTACAAAAAAGTGTCATCACAGGAATAAATTGCATTTTAAGGTATATGAAAAACATTTATTTTCATTTGTTATAATATTCTTCAAAAAATATCAGTCATATTTGATCAAATAAATGCAGCCTTGGTGAGCAAAAGAGACTTATTTCAAAAACATTAGAACATCTTACAAACACCAAACGGAAGTCTATATCATACATTTGTGAATCAGTTGCAGTCAGCTCGTCACTGTCTCCTTGTCTCCATAGAGGTGGGCCAGTCTGTGCTGGGTATGGATGGCCCAGTACCAGTCAGCATGCCAGTGTGTTCTACTGCAAATGAGAAGGATGAAGTCGAGTCTAAGCCTCTGGTCGGTGTCATCTCACCACCGCTAGTCCCAGTTGAGACCCATCACCCAGATCCTGCTCCCATGCCGTTACATATGCCTCTGGTTAATGGAACCAGGTCCAATAACTCTTATGTATTACCAGACACCCGCTTGGACTATGATACAGATATTATTGGGGATGATCTGGATGAGCTGTTGGACAGAGCAAGTCCTTCTAATTCTTTGGTAAGATAGAGTGACGCATTTTTGCTCAACACAAGTTTTGAGTGCATGTGAGAAGTCATGTTGACGTTTGCCTTTTTCTCCCGACCCAGGATATTCCTACAGTGGACGGACCTATTCCTTTACCAACCAGTATTTCCGGCAGTAGTTCATTACGGAGTCCTTTACTCATGCCTTCTCATCTGAGCCATCCGTTTTTGAGTATGACTCCACAGTGTACAATAAATTTGCCCGCACCGTACCACAAGCCAATTTCTTCGTATTCTCTTGGTCTGGATACATTTGCCTCATCTCTGGATTCATTGGATAGTTTGTCGATTTCAGATTCTCAGACAGGTGTGTTGCTCTGCTTTCTCAATTTAAAAAAGGGGTAAAATAGTAGTTTTACCTAACCTGCAAATGCTGAGTGAATTAAGATAATTTGCCAGCCTCTATTATTTCTTACCATCATATAAAGTGTAAACTGTCATTATTGAGTGCTGCAGGAATGAGTCCTTAAACCCACGAATGAGTTGGCCTTTTTGCACTTCCAGTTCCATTTTCCCAAAGAAATGGGGTTTTGCTAAATGCATGAAAATGGTCTGTTGAACTAAATATTGCCATGGCTTTTTCTACAACATAAAAGTACATTAGTAATACCTCACTCGAGATTTTACTAATCTTTTAGCCTCTTGAAAGAGGCAGTTGCTAACATGTCTAAAAGGGACTACAGGGATTGTCGCCTTGTCGGACGGAAAACATCACACCGAGCAGATTAACTCATCTACTCACTTGTCAGCTTTTAAAGCCTCGTTGGGATTATAATCATGCTAAATTCTAATTTAAACTGTCAAATTATTGACTTGAGATTGAAAGAGTTGTTGGATGCTAAATTGTGCGACCGTGGTGTAGTTAGTTAGTTTATAGTTGTTTTGCTCTAAGCCATTGTATTTAGATTTCAAATTCATAAAAGTTCATTTCTGAAGATTATTTATGATGAACAAATGTGCAAGAATCAAGCTATTGTTGGTAAGCCAGTGGGAAAATCCAATTTACTGTCACTTGATGGATTGGCCTTTAAAAATTAGGGGTGTAACGAGACCCTCATGTCACGATTCGATACATATCACGATACTATATTGCGATACTCAAAGAATATGATAAAAGGTTAACAAAAAATGTACTGTTGATTAAGGCTGAATTCACATATAGCGCCTAAAAACGCGTAGAAAACGGCCAGGCGTGCCGCGTTCTCCTTTTTCCAAAGTGCTAGGGTGGTTGCTCTCCGTAGGCATCTGTCGTTGCTAAGCTACGGTGCGCTTGCAGCATTCTGAAAGGTTGAGATGTTATCTCATCTCGATGCGGGGCGGACGCGCTTGGAAAAAACGAGGCGTCGCTTCCATTATGAGCGCGCATACCGTGTGCCTACATTTGAAATAACGAACTTGAGCGCGCAAAAGACGCGATATGTGAACAGGCCCTAAAATGCTAACTTTGATATTACATTGTGTGTGTAAATGAGTAGACTTGGACTCTGTGCTTTTAACCCAAGGACAATGTTGACACCAGAATAAAAAAATTCATGACTCTGAAGCTGAAAATACAGAATTATTTTAGATGAATATTCTTGCATATTCATGTGGGGGGAGACTATCTACGATACATATTGTCACTATCCACAATACGTATTGTTGCATTTTTGTATTGCGATATATTGTGGCACGATATATTGTTACACCCCTAATAAAAATACATCATCACTGCAGCACTCCAAGACAGTGGCATTATTACTGAGCACATTTCCTGGTTTATTTGTGATGAACACTGCGGGTTATTGTCACTCACTGAAACTTTAATAACACAATATCGCAGATCCTAGTAAAGTGCTATTTTATTTAATCATTAAAGTCCATAGTTAACCCCTATTTGGTGTCCTGACAAGTGTTAAATTTGGACCCTGCTGTCAGTGTCTGCTGAAACAATTATTTCTTTGTTTGGTTTTACTTATAATTTCTAATTTTCTTTTCCTGTTTTTATTTTTTTAATCCTTATGGACCAGATAAAATCTTTAGCCAGCATCATTTTATGTCGGTAAGAGTTTTCAATATCAATATTCAATATTTTCCTGAATATTCAGCTCTTTGGTTCTCTTTGGTTAATCTCCATTATTTGCTCTTTCAGCTGGGCAATAGCGACATGACAGTGCCAACCATTCCACCCATTGGGATGGGTTTCAGTACATCCGATGGGACATTCACGCAGGATTATCCACCGCAGTTAGACCTTGCCAAGAACCCACTTGCTGATACACATGATTTTAAACAGGCCTGTTCCTCATGCTACATTAAAACCGGTAAGCATCAGTCATGCAGGAAGTGTTGCTAGGCAGCGTTTGCAGCGCTCAACCTTTTAAATAGGCAAACAATGACATTTTGCATAAGGTTTTTTATGACTGTATTCACAGGACCTGGAGTGCTGGATTTTGCTTACCATCAAGAAGACCACAAATGCAAAAAAGATTTGCTTTTGGCTAGAACCAAGCATGCAGAACTTCCAACGTGGAAGCTTATTCGCCCGAGACCCACTAAAAACCAGTACATGGGGCCTTATTATGTTTGCAAAGGTGCTTGCATTGTTCTCCTTTGTGGCCTTATCTTGCCGTTTTGCAGATTATTATTATTTTTTTTTTTACTAACAATCCTCAAATTGTTCTTTATAGATGTGGCAGTAGGACAAGAATGCCGGTATCTTGGCCACTGTACCTTTGCTTATTGCCAAGAAGAAATTGATGTGTGGACGCTAGAACGCAAAGGCTTCATCTGCAGGGATAATCTATGTGATCCTTATGGATATAGACCTAAGATCAATGTGACAGTGCCCAAAATCCTACAGGAGCACCATGGGATATTTATGTTCCTCTGTGAGGTAAAGTGTGCCACGGCTTGCTCATTGTAGCTGTAATTACTGACTAATCCATGATATACCTGAAAGTAAACTGACTAAAATTAATAAATTTTTTATTTTTGAGTTTGGCCGTTCTTGTTGGAGATATTTTTTTTCAGCAGCTGACTGACTGACTGACTGTCTTTTAACACACCCTTTCATTTCATCATTGAACTGGAATGACTGGTTTTCAAAAGAATGGTTTTTCTGTTTCAGTGTTTGTTTTTCCATCATTGCTGAAATTTGCATTGGTTTAATTTAAACTCTGAAGGAGCTGTAAAAATAACATGTGTGACTTGGTCTGTAGGTGTGCTTTGATCACAAACCCAGAATAATCAGCAAAACCAATAAGGACAACCCCGGTCTATGCTCTCACCCAGTGACAAAGCATGCGTTTGAGGAAAAGAAGTAAGCATCTCTTCTTGTGAAGACATGTACAGACTCTAAATTGCAGATTCATGCTTTGCAGTGAATGCAGTTGGTCTGGAAATAATGAATGCATCTGATCAGGGCTGGGCGATATATTCAGTGTTTATATATTTAATATTATTTTGTTGGTGAAAATGAACCAACATTCTGTAACTTGTATTTGCTCATCAAGCTTCCTGAACTCTGTCCGTAGGTCAGCTTCACACCCACACCATGGCATGACTCAGATTTAATTGTCTATGATTTAAATCTCAATAGTTCAAAAGTTTCTCAGTGAATCACAGATTCATCATAACTCTGAAAACCTAATGTTTTGCTGCTTTAAAATGTTTTTGTAAAAAAAATTCAATGCTTTTTAATATGGTTTTAATTTCATATATATATAATATATATATATATGGCAACTGTTAAAATCACTATTGTAGTATAAATATATAATATACTACAAATTAATATATTAAAATAAAAATATGATCTATTTATTTTCACAATTCACATACACAATTTTAAACGATAGCTTTAGTGGTCATTATACAAAACCATTTTACTCCAAAGATGTTGACAAATTGACAAGTGTTCCAGAGAGCCAGGAAGGGATGCCATTTTTGTTGTTGGAGTCTATATTGCCTGGCCCTAGGTGAGATTTTTTATTGTATAGAATTTTGACACTAATAACACACTTTTTCTTTGTGTTTTTTAGGTGCCTTGTACACTATTTAAGGGACAAAACCATCAGGTACGCCAAAGTTCGTCCATACATCCCTCTTTGCCAGATGGATCTGTGTAGGCATGAGGTACGATACGGCTGCCAGCGTGAGGATTCCTGCTTTTACGCCCACAGCCTCATCGAGCTCAAAGTATGGATGATGCAGAGTGAACGAGGTGAGCATCTACTTAAGTCTCATGAATTCTCAGACATCGAGGTTGATGGAAAACGCTAACTGTTACATTGATTTGATCTATTTCAGGTATCTCACACGAAGGTATTGTTCAGGAGTCGCAGAAATATTGGAATATGGATGCTGCTGTACAAGCCCAGGTAGAAGTTATACGTGTACTAATAGATCGTATATACCCATGTTTCTGCGAGAGATGTCTTATATTGTGCTTGTGCCAATTCCGTAGGAGCTCCCACCAGCCTTGCGCAGATTTGGGCCAGTTAATCTGAAGATGCAGTTTGTATGTGCTCAGTGTTGGAGGAACGGCCAAGTCAGCGAGCCGGACAAAAACAAGAAGTACTGCAGTGCTAAGGCCAGGCATCCGTGAGTCCTGCTCATATTTTCGTCCAAAAACGGAAATTCTGTCATCCTTCACTTGAATTTTGTATCAAACCCACTCAAAAATAGCTTGTACATTCTTTGGAAAAAAATTCCAATTAAGGGATTTGAAACCGGAAATGTGTTACTCTCGCTTCAGGAGGTTTTTGACTTGTGCGAAAAAAAAGTTTATGCTAATAATGGGAGATGATAAACGCATTTACACCTTGATTGTAGTGTTGAGTTTCAACCAATCACAACACACTTGTCCAGCTGACCAATTAGAGCACATTGTGCATTTTGGAAGGAGGGGCTTAATAGAGAAGGGAACTTAACAGGGCTGCGTTTCCCAAAACCATTTTAAGCCTAAGTACATTGTAGAACCATTGTCACCAATGGTCTCTACGATCAACTTGGCTCACAATGATTTTGAGAAACGCATTTCCAAAACATCTAGTCATTCTAGTAAAGGCCAAAAACTAAATCAGTATATTAAAGGGGCCTATTATGCCCATGTCTGATAACTCATATGATATGTCACTTTCTGTTAACTAGTTGGTCTAAAGAGAGACGAGTGGTTCTGGTTAGTTCTATTGAACGGAAAAAGTGGACCACAGTTCGACCTCTCCCAACAAAAAAACCTGTTCCTGCTCAGTTTGAAGTAAGTGTTCTGTTGTTTTTTCATGTTAAAAGTCCATTTTCCTTCAATATGAACAGAAATGGATGTTTCATAAATTGTCACTGTCTCTTGACTAATTGTTATTCATGCATGTTTTTAGATTTGCTTGCATGTGGCAGCAGGCAAAAAGTGCCAGTACATTGGAAACTGCACATTTGCTCACAGCACAGAAGAAAGAGATCTATGGACCTTCATGAAAGAGAACAATAGTAAGTTTATTAAGTGTTTTAGTGCTGAAGTTGCATCTCTTGCATTTAGGGACATGCTTATATCGGAATTATTTCTGTTTTAGTTTAGCTTCATTAGTCATTATTTCCAGATGATGACAACCAATACATAGTGAGTGGTAGTGTTGAATAATATACCTGTACTAGAAAGATAATTACAAGACCCTGCTATTAATAATGGTACAATTCCACATTTTATTAGTTATGGGTACTTTAAGAATGACAGCATTCTAACAAGAGTCTTATTGATTGATTTGCGTCGATGCATGACAGCAGGAGTCAGGGCTAGTGTGCAGAGCTCTGCTTCCATTACCGACAAGGAGTAAAATGTATCCGAGCAGCGCATGATAGATTGTAGTTATTGACACCATAGCAAACAAAAAAATATGCATGCATGAGAAAATAAGGCATGGGATGTGTGATGTTACTTCAGGGTCTGCCGGGCTCAAGAGCCTTTCTCACTGAACGCGATTAAGTGAAGCTACTTTACTTTTTTCTTTTTTTACTAGGAGCGCTGTAGCCCCTGACTGAAATTTTAGGAGCACAAGCAGAATATTTAGGGGCACACTTTAAAGCAATTATTCAAATTTACCTCAAAATAACTAATACTGACAAATTCTTTAACTATAAATAGACTTAAGCCTGTTTTATGCTTCTGCGTCGAATCGACGGCGTACCTCCGCAGACCCCTCTGCGTCGCCGCGAACCCCTCTCCGACCCCTACGCCGTAGCTCGACGTGCACCTCCAAAAAATTGTAACTACGTCGAGGCGATGCAGACCGAAAGGGCTGTGATTGGTCAGATGCACCGCGAAGCAACGCAACCTGACGCAGAACCATAAAACGGCAACGACGCCGTAGGAGTGACGACAAAGCTACGCCGTGGAGTTGACGCAGAAGCATAATGAGGCCTTTAACGTACAGATATTACAATGTGCAGTTTTATTTTAAGTTCACAGGGCTCCAGACTAACATTCGAGGGCATCTGGTAGCACTGGGGTTGACAATAAAGCACTAAGCTTAATTTAGGGTGTAGATCAAATTAACTTTAATTATCATTCATAATGTCTTGATATTAATTAAACAGAATTTTTATTTTTTCCTACATCTTAAAGTTTTTAGTTTTAGGACAATCTTTGAATGATGAACAAAGATGTGTTGGTCATCACATTCAAAATAACATTTATCAGGGTTCCCGCGGATCCTTAAAGTCTTAAATTAGATTTTTTAAATATAAGGCCATAAAAAGTCTTAAGTCTTATTTTTACTTATGAAAGGTCTTAAATTTTAGATGACACTTCGACTTAGACATCTAAATGTTTTCAAAATGAAAACTAATTGGCATAGACAATACATGTCGCACACCCCTACGCACAAAGAATGAACTTACGACTAAACTGACATTTGCCAACTTTCTTCTTCTCTCCTCTCTCGCGTGCAGGAGACCGACGTTATTCTGCCGCAAATGTGATGCGAATTGTCACGTGAACAAGCAAATCCACAAAGATAGAATAATAAAAAATAATACGCATACAACAACAACGATAGCAAAAAAAAAAACAGTTTTGTAAAAATTATTTCAAACTCCACATTCTGGTTGCCTTGTAATGTTTGTGAGTGACATTCATGGATGTTACTCCATGGTGTAGACATCTTTTTTTTTTTTTTTTTTTTTTTTTTTTTTTTTTTTTTTTGTCGCTACAAACAAACATTTTGGATGGAAAAGTCTAGATATAAATTCTTGAATCAGTACATAAAATGCGTAATATTAAAGATGACTTAGAAACAGCGAGTGCTCTTTGCCATTGCGGCTATTTAACTGCAGCAAAAGGACAAATGTCTCAAAACCATTCAGGCTCAGAGTCAGCACGGCGAGTACCACCGTATGTCAAGTCAAGTATATTTATATAGCGCTTTTCACTATATAGATTGTATCAAAGCAGCTTCACGGTATCAATCAAAATAACATAACAATGTTTGTTTCTTAGTGAAAAAAACATTCACGTTAGGTAGGGCTGATCAATGGTATTAATGATTGGTTAATTAATTTGAATATCCCCAACTGAGCAAGCCAAAGGCAACAGTGGCAAGGAACCGAAAAACTCCATCAAGTGACCTAATGTTGTCCTAAAACTCCATCAAGTGACCTAATGGTGTCCTAAAACTCCATCAAGTGACCTAATGGTGTCCTAAAACTCCATCAAGTGACCTAATGGAGAAAAAAAAAACCTTGGGAGAACAAAAGAACCCTCGTGGGCCAGTTCTCCTCTGGCGTTTATGAACTACTAGAGGCCTGATTTACAGTAACTGTAAGATTAAAAATTTATATGAATGCCTGGTTGAAGAGATGCGTCTTTAGTCTTGTTTTAAACTGGGAGAGCGAGTCTGAGCAACGAACAATATCAGGAAGGCTATTCCAGAGCTTCGGAGCTAAATGTGAAAATGCTCTGCCTCCTTTGGTGGATCTGGAAATCCTAGGAATGACCAGATGTCTCGAATTTAGTGATCTTAAAGAGCGCGATGGATTATAGGGCGATAGAAGATCCGTCAAATAGACTGGAGCTAAACCATTTAGAGCTTTATAGGTCAAAAGCAATACCTTGTAATTATTACGGAACTTTATAGGTGACCAATGAAGTGATGAAAAAATCTGTGTTATATGATCATATTTTCTTGATCTAGTAAGAACTCTAGCGGCTGCATTTTGGACTAACTGTAGCTTGTTTATTGAAGATGCAGGACAACCAGCTAATAAAGCATTACAGTAATCTAGTCTCAGGTCATGAATGCATGAACTAACTTTTCTGCATCAGAGACTGATAGCATATTACGTAGCTTAGCAATGTTTCTAAAGCCCCGTTCACACCGCCAGCGACACGCAGCGACAAAGCGACATGATCCCATTCATTTCAATGGGAGCGCTGGCGACATCCCGGGGAGACGAGCGACAGTGACCGTTGGCGACAGAATGTGGGCGTGTCAAGCGACAAAGACAAGCGACAAAAGTTGGAAAATTTCAACTTTATGCAATATGTGAAGCGATTTTCACGAGGACAACCAATAGGAAAGTAGACTTTCAGTGGAGCCCACGTCACCGTCTCGAGTTCAGGCAAGACAGAGGAGTTCGAGGGAGTTTCACTGTTTTATCTGATTTGACTGTAACCACATACATGGATATAATAAATGAGGCATGGAATAGAAACTGTCGACAGTCTCGGTGAGTTTAATTCATACATTTATAGTTCGAGTGTTGTAATTTTATGATGCACGTTACGTTTAGCACTGCTGCAGTTCATTTTACAGTTCTCCCCTGCATTATGTTGACTATTAGGGACAAGAAAAATTGATTATTTGTCAAATTCAAATGACGTTTTAGTAATATATGACAGAATGAGTGAGTTTAATTTGTTGATGATCGATCGTTAATCTTGTTTAATCACTGAACACTGCTGTGGTAATATAAAAACACTCTCCCAACAACATACTGTTTCTTTGAGCCTAATTCCTAGTCAAAAAAAAAATATATAGTTTTTGAAATATGTTTTTCAAAAGACAGGTTGCAGTCTAGTATAACACCTAGGTCTTTTACTGTAAATGATAAAGTAACAGGGCATCCTACTATGTTTAAGTTGTGTTGAGTGGAGCGGGGAGCGGTAAATGGTGAACCGCTGGACACACCCCGTCCGGTCGCCGACAGACACCGTCACTCGTGTCGCCAGAAAATCGGCCATTCTCCATTGAAATGAATGTGATCCTGTCGCTGGTATTGTGAATGCACCTTTACTCTGATTATTAGAAATAATTGCATTATTTGTGCACATGTAAACGTAGTCACAGAAAGATAAAGGCATAGTTTTTTTTTTGTGTTGTTGTCCATTGTACTTTGAATTTTCGGTCTGCATCATTGTCTTCTGTGTATCAGAATAATTCATCGTGTCATCGCGTTCATGATCAGATGTACGACTGTATCAAATATATTTAATTTGAAGACGATGTGATGAAGTGTGTGTGTGTGTATATATTAGGGGTGGTTAATCAGTCAGATTTCCCGATTCGATTACAGTCGATTTTCGATTATTAACGATTCTCGATTAGCGATTATTGATTTCCCATTTCACAACAGTGAATGAAAATACACTACAAAGTGATTGCAGTATTTAAAAAAGTCAGCTGCTGAATTACTTAACTCTTTTGAGTAAAAACAACTCAAAGCACTTTCTGTGTCGTGTAGTTATAACTTCAGAATTATTTGTATGTAGCTTATGTTCTGTAGAACACAGAAATGAATACATCACATTGTGTTGTGACTCAAGTTGAACTAAACCAGGGATGTGATTCTTCCGGATTAATCCGGAATTCCGGATTTTCCAACCTGAAAATGTGACCTACGTGAATCATGCAGATCTGTCAAAAAAAAGAAAAAAGAAGGGGGGTGGGGTGGGGGGTGTCAAGCGGAAAGGAGAGCATAAAAGGAAATCTACAGGCTGCTGACGTAGTAGTAATACTATATGAAGCTATAGTATAATGTGAGATAGAAATGTATATTTAAGTCGTTAAATTCAAGATCACGTAAACTTTTCCTCAGCTACGGCTGTCAGTCATTCTCCATTCAGAAACAGCGCGTCGTGTTCGGTTACAACAGTCAACAACGATGAAACTCTCTCCAAGATGATTCAATGTTAATATTATTATACTTGATCTGTAGATAAAGCTCTATGGTTTCGGATAAAATGACTATCTTGCTGGACTGTATTGCCAATCATCTTCCTTTCTACCGTGTGTCTGTTAACTTGGATCACAACACTGGAGAGCACTAGCAGTTATAGTCTCCACTTGTTCTTCACGCGCGCACAGTAAAATTTAAAACTGTTAAAAGAAAAGGCTGAATAAACTATTGCATAAATAGATACTGTATAATACACTACGCATCAATATGTCTTTCCTTTGTGCTTTTAACTTTTCAATGCGGACTCGGAAGAGCTGCGCACTGTGACTCCGTGTTGTTTCAAGCTCATCATTCTGCACTCGGGATGCGCATAAGCGCGTTGTGCCGCACTGTATCGGAGCCTTTCATAATCATCACATCATAATACTTTTGCGCAATGAAAGATTATTAATAGCCTTTTTTGTTCTGTCCTATCTATCATATGTTGCTGCCTCATTAAACAGCTGTGATATACATTTAAAAAAATGTCTTAATATATAAAATATACATATATAAAATAATTGATCTTTCTGATTTTGACATCTCAAAATGCATCAGATTGATGCTTTAAAATATGTAATATTTAAAATTTTCTTGCGGGGGAGCAGGCCCCCGGACCCCCCTACAGGGGTAATATCCTTCTCACCTTTTTCACCCCTGACCCGTTTTCATGCCTGAGCAGCACTCTTTAAAGCTGATGATACACCAGGGCAACTTTTTGCCAGCTTCTTGCCCAGCAACATTGCTGCCAAGTCTGTCTATGTTTTGAACGTATAGCAGTGGTCAAGGTGGGTGGCAGAGTTGTTGTCGTTGTTATAATTATTATTACTACTATTATTATAGAATGGTGTTGATTGCTCTGTGGAATAGACACTTGGCTTTGATTTCCACTGCGACACATCCAAATAAGTTGTCATTTGTCCTACTGTACAAAAAAGGTGCATGTTGCACATCTAGCTTTAAAATAAATTAAAATGTATTATTTGTTGAAATAAGTTATGGGTCCTGCTTTACTATCCATATAGATCCGCCACCAGTTTGATCGGCGTGTCGGGGCGGGTGGGGGGTCGGTCTCAGTATATTTTCCTGCTTTTTTGTCCTTAGCCAATCACATGCCTGCTAAACAATAACAAATAAATGAAAGGCTTATTTCCTTTAGGAAGTAGATCAGAACCAACAAACTGTAGAAATTGGACAATTTTCTTCTAGAAAGACAAGGTGTTGTTCAGGTGGAGGAAGACTGCAGGTTGCAGTCGAAACATGTCAAGGTAAAGAAAAAGTTTTTTCTCCACCTGAACACCTTGTCTTTCTAGAAGAAAATTGTCCAATTTAATCATTAAGAAGACAAAATGAACATTTTTGAACAACTTAAGCCTTGTTCACACTACATGATTTTAAAACGTTGGGCTGAACTGTGCAGTTCACACTACATGACTTGCTCTCTGTGAAATCAGGAGTGTTCAAGTTGTTGAGCTGTTCACACCACACGACACAACGTGATTGATCCACAACAGGAGGTAACGCACTACAGGAGTTGACAACAACTCTGTCACCCAACGATTCTACAAACCACGTTTTGTCACGAAAAATCACGTGATAAAACGAACCGGGAATGACAATAAACAGAATTACAGTAAGATTTAATGTACATTTCAACCTATAACATTTTGCTTACCTGGGTGTTTGAGGGCGTTTGTAATTTCTAGGGCTGGACCAGAATATTCGAATATTCGTTCGGTGGGTTGGTATTCGGTTTGAAAATGTGACATTCGAATATTCGTTTTTTTTTTTTTTTTTTTTTTTGCAAATCTGGCATCCCCCCTCGAAACGGTTCTCATTCGCGCTTGTAGCCTATATGTTTTACACTATAAAATCTGGTGAAATACAATACTTTACATATAAATCCATTATAGCTAGGCTACTTAATAAATATATTTGCTTCTTCTTGGACTACTAAAAGTGTTCCTGCAACGGGAGTATTCTCTGGCTAGACCGCAGAACAGTTTGCATGGACAGATGTGAATGCCTGAGCTTGTATTTTGGGTTACGCTACATTGCTTTGACATTGTGGAAAATAGAATAATAGAAACAAAATATATTAAAATGTATGTAGTATTAAAATGTATAAATGTAGGCCTATGTATTATATCACTAGTGCAGTGTCCATTCTCGGAGCATATAAGATAGCATATCAGAGTCCATTCTCTGCTCGCGTGAGGCGCTCCGCTTCTTCATTTAAATCTACTTTGTCAGTAATTTGTTAGTGAGACTATTAGACTAGCCTACCTTATTAGAAATATTGCTTAAGTTACAGACCTGTGAGTGTTTTATATCACTAGTGCAGAGCAGTGTCCGTTCTTCTCGGAGCATAAGCTCTGCTCGCGTGAGGCACGCGCTTCCCGCTCACGCTGTTCTGTAGTTTATTAAAAGTTTATTAATTCTGAACGTGTCGCGTCTCGCCTGTCTATCTATATTGCACCAAATACACTGCACTCCCTTGTGAAGTCATTTGGATGAACGGTTCTCGAAATAATAATCATGCGCTGATGATGATCGCATGATCATCATCAGCGCATGATTATCATTTCGAGAATTTGAAGCGCATTTTACATGCGCTTCAAGAGGCACACACGCACACTTGCACACACACGCACATTTGCACACACGACACACGCAAGGTCTCTCCCTCTCTTTGTCGTGCGTGCGCTACACGGTTTGGAGCTCGCGAGCAGCTTCCGGGAGATTTTAACTGATTTGCGGGCATCAGGGAGCCGCTATCAATATGCGGGTCTGAGACATAATAGAGATTCCGAAGCTTCGAATATTCGATGTTCATTCCTACCGAAGCTTCGAAGCTCAAAAAATGGTATTCGGACCAGCCCTAGTAATTTCCGTCCACCTTTTCTCTTTCTCACATCTCATGTCCAACATCATAAAGGCATGCTCCTGCCACAGTTCGATTAAACTTTGCTCCTAAAATTTGCTGTTGAGTCCATTGCTTTCTTGACGACATGTTGCTCATCTTTCTGTAAACTCGTCTTGGTCGTGTTTGTTTAAAAATCGCGCATTTCGCGTATTTACCGGTATTTACCATGGTATTTGCGGTGACCTCAACCCATGCCTTGCTCTGATTGGCTCTAGCTCATGACATCACTGAGATTGAGTCGCGCGACAGCTCTGGATATCTAGCACGCTAGATATTTTTCTGGGCTCGGCGACGCGTCTGCGAGGCGTCTGCGAGCGTCTTTGATGCGTTGTTGGCTCTTTCATACTAACAGATTGGCGAGGGTTCATCGTCCGCTAATCCCCCGCGATTTGCACGCGATAACACCCTGACCTGTCGGCGAGCTCAACGATTTGCAAATCGGGCTTAAATCGGGCTTAAAATCATGTAGTGTGAACTTGGCATTACTGTAGCTTCAGCTTATACTGTACTGTAGAACACAGTGACAAAACACACTAACTTGTAAGCAATCATCTTGTACTAACTTGGCGCGATCAGAGAGAGAGAGAGACAGACAGAGACAGAGAGACGCGGGGCGCGATCAAACTGTGTGTGTGTGAGAGAGAGAGAGTGCTGCGGGCGCGATCAAACTGTATCTGTGTGTGTTGTGTGTGTGAGAGAGAGCGAGCGAGCCGCGGGCGCCGTTTCTTTTACTGTCTATGGCCGTTACACGCGCTTGCTAACTGGAACTGGGCGCGTTCGTGACGTTCAACTTCTGGTGTAACATTTTTTACAAAATAAAATAATGCAAAAAAAAAATTTATAATAAAAAAAATCGGTTTTTGAAAATTTAATAATCGATTCATACTCGTTCATAACATAATTGCGATTAATCAATAATCGATTTTTCACCACCCCTAGTATATATACTGTGCTGGTTCATGTTTAGAGTATAAGAAATGTCCATAACTTGAAACGTGCTTACGGTATGATCCATGTTGCGAGCGTTGTTAAACTCATTGCGGGGTTCTGCGCAGAAACCACTCATGCGCCCTCCGAATTGTTTTACATAATAAATATTGTTAGTCTTAATTTCCATGTGTTGAAGTCCAATTCTAGCTCTGACAGCATTGTGGGAAAAATTAAACAACACTTTTGTGCTACTGTGTTGATGAAACATACTGGCACACGTGTACCGAAAGCAATGCTGAACATGCAGAGGTGAAGGAACAGCGCTGAAATGGTCTTTTATGACGTTTGAATTCTCAGCTGTGATGCGTTTTCATGCATGCATACAATGACACAGTGGTAGGACGAAAGAGGTCTTTCTCATGAATAAATGCAGAAAAGCATTCAGAACCAAATGATGTAGAATCAGGCTCTCCAGCCCCGACAGCCAATCACAATAGATTGGCATCCCAGATGAATTGCTCTGAAAAACACAAAAATAACCAATTTCCACCTTGTTTGCTTTTAGTGTTTTCAGTGATGTGCTGCCTGTACATAAGTTCAAATCTCAAAAAGGGGTTGCATGACCCTTTAATCAAACAGTCAGCAGGTTTGTTAGTCTGCTGCAAGTTTAATGTTAAACAAACAACAAAAGAAATCTGAAAATCACCCACAGCTTGACTGAATAACTTATATTTATTAAGAATCAGTGTATTCATTTATTAGGAATCAGTGTATTCATTTAGTGTAAAGTGCTTTTCTTTTGTCACATTTGATCTGATTTTATATAGACAGTAGCCTAGTAAGCCTACCTGAAAAATGTAAAGCACCATTTCATTTGTATCTTTCTAATGTTGTATTTGTTCTTATTGTTTGTTATTTATATCTTTGCTTAGTTTTAATAGCGAAGATAAAATACAATTATACTATAATATATGAATGAATGAATGAATGAATGAACTGTATTGAACAACAGTCAACAAGAAGTGTTGCCCAAAGGCTTTTCCATTGTGGTCCTTAATATGGATACTATAATATACTATATTGTAATTTAAAAAATATATAATAAATTACTTGTGAAATTAAATAAATTACTTGTAAAATCATGAAAAAATATTTGTCATCACCCAACCTGTTCAGAACTGTGAAAGGTTAGTGAATGTGATTGACATGATAATGTGATAATTGCAAACATCTCAGTAAGGAGATGTTCACACTGTGGCATGTAATTTTTTTTAAGTAAAGGAGAGGGAATGGTCAAAAAGCAGGGCAGGAACATGCTGGTCAAGTGAGTTTTTATTTTAAGAATTTTAAGTTCTGTTATTCAGTTACTTGCACTGTGTTTTAGTGTTTTGCCGTGGTATGTATTCAGTATTAGTATCGAGCTATTTTAAACTGGTATTGTATCGAAGTCATAATGTGGCCACACAAGTGAGTGGTTTTATGTACCATTTGTTTATTTAAAGTTGGTTTCTCAGCTCTGGCCCTTGGGATCCACTTTCCTGCAAAGTTTTATTCAAACCCTAATAAAATACATGAACAAGCTGATCATGGCCTTCAGGATTACTAGACAGGTACAGGCAGGTGAGTTTGATCAAGGAGCAAAACTCTGCAGGAGAGTGGGAACCCTTGGTTTAAAGGTACACTATGTAACACTTGGTCCTATATCGGTTGAGAAATAAAACTGCACGCATTTTGCGGAATAACATCGTTTTGGTAGTAACGTAAACAAATTCTTAAACGGAATTAGAAACGGCAAGTCTTCGGGTTTTTTAGCTAGCAAAACTTGTCTGTGTAGTAATATTTCTTGCATGCCAGGGTTTCCACGATGAGAGTCTGCTTGGCTCCGATAGATAGATCGCAGATCCTTTGCCAGTGCCACTTGTTGTCAGTTAAGGAAAGTTAGGTTGTTGTTTGCCTGCCATTCTCACTCTGAGCGTACGTGAACACTGACTTATGTCTGCGTGAACAGCCTGCGCAGTGATATGCAAACACACATTGACTGACAGAATACGTGCTATAGGACCATTTGGACCGTACGCAACGATTGAGCTACATTCTAGGATCCTACACCTTCCAGACAACATGCATGTATAAAAATACATTTAGACTATTTAACAAAGTGATTTCTATCAGGATACGAGGAGACTATCAACCAGTATAACAAAAAAATTCTGCAGAGAATCACCTACGGCACCTTTTAAGAGATATAACCGCTAAAGACGTTACTGTAACTTTACCCATTAATATTCATGGTACCTTGAAATGATCCTTTACAATGCACTCTTTTAGAGAGATACTTATGGCAATTTATCAGTTCAATTAAATACCTTACTCACCTGTTGAGTAATAAAAACGCCATCTCCGCATCACTTTTACAACATTTAAAATCCCTCAGAGCTCATAATAAAACGAGAATCAACATCACCTTTCAAACTATTGGTTTTTCTGAGATGGCTTGAGCTGTCGTGTTCTCATTCTCCACTGTTTGGTGTTTATTTAAAACGGGTGATTTCCCAGAGGTTTTAATTTAGCTGCTTCATGTCAAACTTTCTTGCTCATTATGACAACTAACCTCTGCCACTCCCACACCATACACGCGTCAAAGTATCTTGAGCTTAGGGCTGGGCAAATTTCACAATTCGATTTTGATTCACAAGCTTGCATTTCGACTCAATATTGATTATTTTGAATATCAGGTTCAATATCAGGTTCAGCCTACTAGGCTTCATTAGCCCTACTATAATATTGAAGGTAAAAAATTAACTGATTTGTATACAAACACTTAAATTGCACTTGTTTATTTTTCATAACTTTTATTATTATAAAAATAAATATATAAATGATGGCTTCATAACTTGACAAACTTATTCAAGCATGCATTAAATATTGAAGAACATTATAATGAATATGTAATATGGTGCATATATTTAGCAAAATGCTCCTCTCTAGAGTACATTTTTCTAGCTGACTAACGAGTTTATGATAACTGGGTGTAGATGTGACGTTACATGACATTGTGGAAAGACGTCAGTAAAACAGCTTGTAAACAATTGAAACACTGAGCGATTCCATGTGACATGATACAGATTTCGATAAGTTGTACTCTATCTTTTAACACACTTTCAGATGCTCATTCATGTTTATTTCGTGCTATAACTGGTTTTAATAAAGCGGAAGAGAAGATCATGTGCTGCTGCTTCTCTTGAGCTGAGCAGCGCCAACACGTATTTGTTTTTGAATTTCGTAAGAAAATGGACGTAGTTTGAAATCTGATACTTTGTAGCACGCATCCCATCCAATAAATCGCAATAATCTATGTGCTTCATTACTATTGATATGAAACAATGTTCCATTCATTCATCAACTGAAAACAGAATGACTAGCCTAATCGATTCTTGGGATTATAGAATCGATATTGGTTCGTAAAGATGAGAATCGAATAAAATCGAGAAATCTATTTTGACGAGAGACACAGGTTGTGATGTATTTACGCAATTTCCTGTGAGAACCATTAACCAATCTGAAATATAAACACCTATAATAGGCTTATCAGAGTTAATAAGGGAAAGATTTAATTTTGAACAAAGAAAGTTACATAGTGTACCTTTAAATAACTTTCTCTCAAACAACTTCCCTGTTCTGCAGACATAAGTTACTGGTCACTCATTAGACCAGTTAATCATTAGTCAAATAGCTGTAAGCTTATACATACGCTTCCATACCTGCATATGGAAAACGGTAAGATTGTGAAATATTATTACAATTTAAAATAACCGTTTTCTATTGTAATATATTTTAAAATGTAATTAATCCCATGGTCAAAGATGAATTTTTAGCATAATTTTTCCAGTCTTTAGTATCACATGATGCTTCAGAAATCATTCTAATATGATCTGATGCTCAAAAAAAATGTTATCATCAATGCTGAAAACCGTTTCTTGCTTAATATTGTATTTGTAACATTATAAATGTCTTTAGTGTCACTTTTTGTCCTTTTAATGCATCCTTGCAGACTATAAGTATTTCTTTCAGAAAAACCAAAGACATTCTACTGACCCCTAACTTTTGCATTGTGGTCTTGATCTGATAGATTGACTCATATTATCACCCAGTGTTGAAAGACATGCATCTCTTATAATGATCGTGTGTATGCAGTTGCAGACATGGAGCAGCTGTATGAAATGTGGTTGCAGTCTCAGAAGCCTGGCTGGAGCGAGGAGAGCACCAACATTGCAACCCGAGAGAACGGCAAACAGATTCACATGCCCACGGACTACGCTGAGGACGTGGTATGGAACTTGAGAAGCATTCATATTTGCAAACACCTCTTTCTGACACAACCTTGGTTTATCTTAATGATGTGATAGTGTCCTGCACACAAAAGCAAGGAAATTCCAAAACGCTTACTTTCAAGGACGGCACATACACTCAGGGCTCTATTATACTTTTGACTGCTCTGCTCTCTCTCTCGGTTTTCACCTTCTTGGAACACAGTTTGCTGTGTCAGGTCAAAAACATGTTTCCAATCTTTTAAAAACGCATCTTGATCCCTGCAATCTGTTCCAGTCCATTGTGCTCCTCTAGCTGTTTTTGAACATTAAACGTGTGGAGTATGTGGATATTAGTTATTTTTTTTTGCTTGGTAGCCTTATGGGAGCACAGTCTCTCGTAACTTAATAAATATTAATGAATTAAGTCACCAACTGATTAGCGCACACTCACGACAGCATCTGTTTTGCAACTTACTGGCCAAATGTCACAAATGAATGCAATTAATATTCATGAGCAAATCCTTTTAGGACTTAAATTACAGCATACAGACTTAGACAAAAAAGATTAAGTGGTTAAAATGAAAATTCTAATTACTCGCCCTCATGTCGTTGCAAATCCGTAAGACTTTCGTTCATCTTCATAACACAAATTAATTGACAGTCTACGTAACTACCACTTTCAAGCCCCAGTAAAGACATCATTGAAGTAATACATAATGTGACGCGCGTGGTTTAAACAGAATTTTATGATACAATGCTTTGTTTGCACAAAAAAACGTACTTTAACACTTTATTTACAAAATATGAATCTCCAACGTGTTCACGAAAGCACCGTGACGTATGCATGTTGTTGAATGAACGTGCGTTGGAGATTATTATTCTTTTTTATTCAAACAAAGCACTCTCACAAAGCACTCTTCTAACTGAATGGAGGCAGATCTGAATGCCAATTTGCAGTCAGTTGTTGAGGATATTTGGGGGCCATTTACACGACACCGTTTTCTACTAAAAACGGAAAATCTTTTGTGTTTTGGCTGTTCTTTTAAACAACAATGGCGTTTTGGGGGCTTGAAAATGCAAACTTTTTATACCATTAGTGTCTTTATGTAAACTACAAAAACCTAATTTGTGAAAACGGTGACATCTGTAGTAATTCAGTGCACATTTCCTTTCAAGAAAAAAGAACTAATTTCTTCATACAAACGTTTCTTCATGAATGTAATCCTCGTAACCTCTAAATGTTGTCTCGTCAGGCTGGCAACCATTGTTGGTTGTGTGGGAAGAACTGCAATAGCGATAAGCAGTGGCAGCAGCACATCACCTCCGAGAAGCACAAAGAGCGAGTGTTCAACTCCGAGGACGATCAGAACTGCTGGCAGTATCGCTTCCCCACGGGCACCTTCAAAGTTTGCGAGCGGTGAGCCTAACGCTAATGTGTCATGCCACTCAGATCACGGTAACGGTTAACTGTTGTCCCTAATGGATTGGCTTCCGTCTCTCCAGGTTCCTCAAGGGCACCTGCACGGAGGAAGAGCTTTGTAAATTGGCACATGGAGATGAAGAGCTGAAGGAATGGATGGATAGAAGAGAATTCCTTTTGATGAAACTCGCCAAAGCCAGAAAAGATCACTTGATAGCACCAAATGATAATGACTTTGGCAAATATAGTTTTCTGCTTAAAGATATTAAGTAATGTTTTAATGAATCTGAATCTGTCGATGCCGTATGTTCTGGAACTATGATGTCTTGAGTTCAGTATTGAATCAGGCGAGCCCGTGGAGAGGGAGGACATCTCCTTCTGGGTTTTCACGGAAAGCACAGAGCTGGCCTTGTGTTCTGAGTAATCACGGCTTTGTTGCTTTTATCACCCGTTAAAAGTAAACGCACCGTCGCCTTTTTTATGTTTCTCTTATTAAATAGCACACCGCGAATCACCTTTCAGGAGCTGGATTTTGTTAATGAAACCCGAAGCAGAAGTGCAGTATAGGCATGGCATATAGTGAGAGAAGCTCTCTGAGAATCCCTTTGAATGTTTCTGTGGCAAATTCCCGCCTTTTTTATTTGTTTTGGAATGTTCGGTCCTGTATCTCTGTTATTCTACATCCGCACCAAATTACTGTGTTGTCTGCTTGCTGTGTTAATGCCTGTTGGTATTATATGGACCGACATAAACACAATAAAGTCTTCATCTTTTCGACATCCGTAGTTCCTGAAAGCAGAACAGTGAGGGAAGTCATACCACATCAGTGTAGTATTAAAAATTGAAAAGGGGAAGGACTGTACGTCAGTGTCTAGGCATGTTTTAGCCACTAGGGGGAGGACGTGGATAGGCAATCTCCTGCCAGCTGCACCTGACGGGTTATGGGGTTGGATCTGCTGTGTATTTCTGTAACAATTATTTAATTTTACTTGAATTTAACTGCTTGCTTTTGTGCTAATGAAACTGCTATATGCTAGTGAACTTTTTCAAATTAATTAATACCGATTCAGCAAGGACGCATTCATTTCTTCAAATGTGACATTACAATGTTACAAAAGATTTCTATTTCAAATAAATGCTGTTCTTTTGAAGAATCCTGAAAAACGATTCTTGAGGTTTCCATATTAAGGATTAGTTAAAATGTTTCTTGAGCAACAAATCATATTAGAATGATTTCTGAAGGATCATGTGACACTGAAGACTGGAGAAATTTTTCTGAAAATCACAGGAATATGTGGATAGAATAAATTATAAAAAATCCATCACAACTACATTACGTTTTAACACTATATTCAAATGGTACAGTTGTTTTAAATTCACTGTAAACCCTAATGCTCAAAATAATTAATTGGTTTGAGTAGAGCCAACTCGAATTATACAAATGTGTTCAATCAAATTAACCTTTATCAGTATTAGAACTTTTTTTTTAGTTCACAAAACTGACACACTTTAAGTTGTATGAACTTGTTTTAAATTGAACTAAAACTGGGCTTGGATTTTATTTCCCAGCATGCTTTGCCATGTCACTCAAAAGGAAGAGTGACTTGTTTTTTATGCTAGGTTAATTTGAGAACAGTGTGCTAAATATATTGCTGTATTCTTTCAACATGTGTTATGTTAATGCAGTCAAAGCATTGTGCTACCAATTAGCAAGGGATCATTTATTGAATTTATAGCATTTATAGCTGGTTAAAGAAAGCCAAGTCTTTCCACTACTAAAAATATTTAATTTGGATTGCTTGATAGTCTTTGTGTATGAATTAAGTTTACTGAAATATTTCCAGTTAAGAGCAATTAAAATACATGAGCACAAAATAAAACTATGCAACTTAAAAGTTCAATTTCTTAACTTAAAAAAGAAATGTAACTGATTACCTCAAATTATTTGAGTGACTTTTTCGGGATTAAGTGTTGTAATAATTTGACTTTACTGTATTTTAGATTATATAAATGCAGTTGTGGTGAGCAGAAGAGGCTTCTTTTAAAAAGAAAGATACTTTAATTGTTTGTCTTTTCAGATTAAACACTGAGCTGAGAGTAAAAAGTATTCATTATTGTCTGAAGTTTAGTTGTCATAGATATGTGTGGTATTTCTTTTCAGTTCTGGGCTGAAATGCGGTTTGCCTTCAGCTGATGCATGTGAACTTTCATCTGTCTTGCATTGATATACTAGTAAGTGATTTCAGTAAATTAATGTGGTCATCTTAATCTTTGAGCATGCATATATCATACATCTTTAGTCACTGATCTTTGTGGTGAATCTGGTGATTTGAAGTGTCCAGTTTAACAAACTTTGCATTGGGTCTAAATGGATGCATGAAGCAGGTCATCATTTTTTTGTTGGTCTTGCACCAACAACAGGAAGTGTTTCCAACACAGACCAGTATGACTAATATATAAATTAAAACAAGGGAAAGTAACTTTGATGTTACAAGAAAACCAACCATAAATGCTCATCACATGCACAATCACAAGAGAAAAGATTTACATTTAAAACAAACACACACAAAGCTCACGAGCAGTAACAGGTGGTTTATTGTTCAGTACAGTCAAACACTGGATAGACACAGGCTGGAGTGACATAAGCAATATACTAAGCGATTTACTGATAAAAAGTAGCTGCTTTCTCTCAAATTAAATTAACATGCATGTACTGTACTTGTTTTTTCTGTATATTGAACAGCACATAATTCAGAAAAAAAATCTGTCGACTTCAAATGTGTGACAGAACCCTAAATGATTTGATATGAATAACATCAATTAAATCATAGTAGCTGTTTTTCAGGCTTCATCTTTCTTTCTAAATGCCTGACTGACATTTGCACGAGTATTGTATAAAAATAAATCATTTGTCTCGCTTTCATCTTACATGTACAAACAGCAAACATGACGTTATCACAAACATATTTGAAATTAAATAATACTGTGAAGAAACAGGTTAAAAACTCAAGACAATGACTTTTCAGTATCCAGCTGCGCATCCAGCCATCTATAAAAATAATATTTACACGTTCAAATGACCCTTTCGCTATGTAGAAATGTGCTCAACCACCAAAAAAAAATACACGAACGCCTCTGGGGCCACAACAGTATTCAACAAGAATAAAAGACCTCAGTCATTGGCTTTTCGTTGTTTGAGTGGTTTCCTAGCAGCTTTAGACCGGAACCAGCTGATATAAAATCACATGAAAGATAAAAAGAGCTAATGAAATCATGATCCTAAATATGACAGAATAAGAGCTTTCAAAAGTCAATTTACATAATTTGGCAAGTCATGGTATCCTGAAGTGCTTATTTGTAATGAAAAACGACATTCCTATTTTTTTATTGCAATTCAATAAAGCATTTCTAATGGAATTCTAAAATATTTTCCTGAAAAAACAAAAACATTTAAAGCTTAGACATCAGTCCATTGAAATGCATTGAATTTCCCAATACCAGAGCCTGCTCTGGATGTAATGGTACCGTAAAAATACAACTAAAGAAAATCAAAATCTTGATTTAGCTTCAAAACTCGGCTACAGCTTTACAAATAAACATCATTGCACAAAACGCTTACAGTCGTTGATTTCACATTATAACAGGGCTCTACCACCACAAAATGGGCAACAAATCAACAGTCAAAGCAACTAGACAACTGCATGCACTAGGTTTGCCTTCGTTTATCAGCTTGTTTAAAACACGGGAGTTGTCTCATTTCAGTGTTGAGTGATATTGTAAGGGTTGAAATTCTTCGAGACTGACGGAGTCTAAAAACTGAACCCACTACATAGTATGCATTGCGAAGGCAGATGAGGGGAACTAGGTGTGGCTCTCGGTGCCATTAGGAGTGAGCTTGGTCTTGTGCTCCACCCGAGGGCCTCTGGCCGAATACTGGACCAGCAGGAAGGGCTCCTTGGTTTCGCCTTCTCCGACGATGCTTTCCTCATCTTCAGACTGACCGATGCGCTGCAGCCGCAAGTAGCACCAACAGCCAAGAATTAAAGCCCCCAGTGCGGCGACGGCGATGAGTATTACAATAATGGTGACGACCCCAGTGGTGGGGCTATGATCCATGATAGACATCCTGTCAGTTGAGGGAAATTCAGCTAGCTGGCCTTCACAAGTCCACCAGAGGCAGTTCTGCAGGGTTCGTGTAGGTTTGGCTGATCGCTCCTACATCTGAAAGACAAAAGATGACTGACAAACTCATGTTTTTTTTTTTTTCCACAGCGTAGAATCATCCTATTGTAATTTTAGCTACAGCATAGTAAATGCTACAGTAAAAACCTGGTTGACGGTAAGTTCCCTTACTACATTTGGGGCAAAACTATTAGATCTAACCTTACTGTTCATTTAATTTCACAGTAAAATACTGTTTTTGAGAAGGGTGCCTGCAGCCTGGAGATCTCCAGCTTCCCATTTCTTCTTCAGATCTTCACATTTTGGAGATCTCTGGTCTGCAGCTATACCTACTTGCCATTTATGGAAGTAAAAAAGAACAAATCATCTTATCATTTGAAGTGAAAAGCTGTAAACCAGGCTTGTGCAAAATTCAGAATTTCAGAATTGGCCTCCATTCAATTCATGAATTGGAATGTGAATTGAATTGGAATGACAGGAAGTGGAATTAAATTCATGGCAATTCAAAGCAATTCCACACAGTCACACAACAGAAAGAATGTGTTGAATCTCACATACTTTTAGCTTTAGGAAGGTTACTTTGGAAATGTAATTGCTTACTGTTATTAGTTACCCAGTATTAATGTGGTTTGGATTACTTTATTTGGATTACTTTATCAATGAAAAAAAAAAATTCCTTTTAATTTGATTAGTAACTAATTAAATTCCCATTTTACCTCAGTAATACAACTAAATACAATTACATTCATTTTGTAATTCAATAACAATTTCATTACAGTTAACTCACTCCTCCCTGCATACATTTTGTTCTAATATATATATATATATATATAAACAAATGTCCACCTAATTTTTTTTTTCTTCTAAAGATTTACTAAAGTAATTCTGGGAAATGGAGTCATGTTCTATCATGTTCCACAAAATTACAATTACCGTATATACCCAAATATAAGATGAGGTTTTTGTCCTAAAAATAGGATGAAAAATGGGGGGTGGTCTATATTCGCAATATAGACAAAATCCCGGGGGAAAAGGGAGAAAGCAGGGAGAAACAGTAGAGGGCACCAGCTCAAGGTAGTGTGGGGCAGGGCCGCGGTGCGCTTCATAAGAGAAATATGCTTGTTTTGGATGCATTCCGCGGACACTTGACGGAGCCCGTCAAAACTCAGTTGCGGAAAATGAACGGCGATCTAGTGATCATAACCGTGGGGGATGACAAGCCAGCTACAGGTATTGGATGTAGTCGTCAACAAGCCATTCAAGTATAATCTGCTCAAGAGTGGCTCCTGTCAGACGCCTACTGGAAACGCAAGGTCTCTCGCTCTCTCCCTCTCTGCCGTGCGCGCGCTACACGGTTTGGTTTGGAGCACATACAGAAGGCTATGTTCTGTCTCGTATGCACGGCTCTAGTCTAGATTCCAGGAGATTTGAACTAATTTGCGGGCATCAGGGAGCCGTTATCAATATGCGGGATTTTTTTAGGTTACTAATAGAACAATTCAGTGCAACTGAATTGAAAACAAAAACAGCGCCGGACAGGGGGCTTAAAATCCTGACTGTCCGGCCAAACTCCGGACATAAGGCCACCCTAACCACAATTGCAAACATACATAGATAGGCCTACATAATTCTTGCATTTTTGTGAAAAGGTTATTCATTTTTGTCACTCATTCATTCATTTCTCTCATCAACTCATTAACAGAGTGCATTAACTTTATTTTGTGACAAATTAATCCAAATATTTAATGAATGGTGTTAAAATGTTTGTTTGTTTTTTCCAATGAATTATCACTAGAATTTTCAAATAAAATTATTTTCTGTTGAAAACCAGATTTTTTCCACAAAAGTCTCTTTCCCCAAAAAATAAGTCTGGAAAATGGGGCTTTGAATGTTAAGAATGTTATGCAATCATGTCTGACATATACTGTTTGTTACATTGTTAAACACTTCATTTAATATATATATATATATATATATATATATATATATATATATATATATATTATATATATATATATATATATATATATATGAATTTTGTAGAATTTGTTTTGAATTGCAATTCTGCTTCCTTTAATTCAAATTCGAATTGTAATTCTAGATCCTGTTTTTGACATCAATTCAAATTCAAGAATTGAATTGGAATTAAGGAGTCATTCTTAATTCAATTCTGAATTGTGCACAAGCCTGCTGTAAACTGACATTTCCAGAATTCCCTGTGTGACACTTTACATTTGGTGTTTAATTTTTTTTAAATAATTATAATAATGTTTCTTCTTAGTTTTTTAATCAATTATGTACAGTATGTTTTTTTTACATGTTTTGTTGTTAAATGGATGTTTATTGCATTATTTTAGAGTCATTTGAGTTACCATGATGGTGTTTTGTATGTAGACTATACATGACTAGACACTGTGCAACTTCTGTAATTAAGTGTTTTTCATAGCTTGTGTACTTGCGATTAAAGGTATAAAACAGATTTTAGTACCTTCTCAACAAACAAACCCAAAAAAAGCTGTAAGTTTTTCCACTCAAAACATGTTTCGTTTTAAATTGTAAAATGTAGAGGCTGTTCTGTAAATGTGTTTACATTTTTAGACCACAGCTGCCAGTTTTTTTTTTTGTTTACTGTACAATAAATTACATATTCCAAGAAACTTCCTGAAAATGTCCTGCTTCTTGAGTAATGCGACAAACATTTAATTTTTCAACTTTACCTGCGTCACAGTTCATTAAACGCCATGGTTCCTTAAAGCCACAGGTTATGCAACGCATTTGCTAAGAGCATCTTGGCGAAAACTTTCCATTTTGCCCACGCGCCAGTGTTAAATGCGCTCGTGAATTAATAAGAGTGGCACGAGGCCTTTCCGGTGTCACTAACTGAAGCACCATACAACATTCATGCAGCACATAGCTATAATATCAACAAAACGACAGCAGCTAGTATCGCTCCCGTCGCTGTTCTCTTTTTTTGCCCAAACAATGCTTTTGAACGGAATTTTTTACATTTGCCACAAAACAGCGATCTTATGCTATCTAAACAAGCCCTGAAGTAGGCTAATGCACAGCTTTTATCGAGTACAATTAGCAATATAAAAAGAACTGAAGGTAATTTAAAGTCAAGCTTACCTAAACTAGGCCGATTTTTATCAAAGAATAACACTTATGTGTGTTTTGCGAACCATTTCGTGCATTCACGATAGTTCACGCTCGCGCGCGCTGACAGCTAGCGTTAAACACAGCCCGCGTCCAGTGATCCAGATGTTATATCAACATCTAAAACCAGTCGCTTACATCTCCAGTCCGAGCAGATATATAAATAAATAAACGCACACAGCTTGTCACTGTGCAGGAAATGAGATCACGGCTGCAAAAAGGCAACTATCCAATCAAATCAAAGGAATGGTGCTCAGTATGCAGTAGCCTGCAGAAGGACATCCTATGGGGGTGACAGTCTTTCCATATGTGAATGCAAAACGAATAACTAATGTATTATTGTTCATGAAACACTGCATCTTTCTATACCTTTCCACCTACAGACATGCACTATATAAATGTTTTGCATACTCTCTTCTGCAGGAGGGTCATTTTCACAGAATAACATGTGCACTATCGAAGTCCTTTGGGTGAGAAATAGAAAAATAGAAAAAGCAAAACACAACATGCAGAGACACCATAATGTAAAAAATAAAATAGTGCTGTCAAATCGATTAATCGTGATTAATCTCATCTAACATAAAAGTTTATATTTATATATATATATATATATATATATATATATATATATATATATATATATATATATATATATATATATATATATGTGTGTGTGTGTGTGTGTGTATTATACACATACATACACAGACACATTTATTTATATAATATATGGGTGTTTACACACACATATAAATAAAAGTTTTAGTTTATATATATACATATACAAACAAAAACTTTTATGTTAGATGTGATTAATCACGATGAATCGATTTTTAGTACAGTCAAATCTAACATAAAAGTTTTTGTTTATAGGATATATATATATATATATATATATATATATATATATGTGTGTGTGTGTGTGGTGTGTTATATACATACACACAGACACATTTATTTATATAATATATGGGTGTTTACACACACATATGCATATATAAATAAGTTTTAGTTTATAAACTAAAACTTTTGTTAGATTTGATTGTACTAAAATATTTAAATAAAATAAATTGTATACTTACATAATTAAATGCACAATGTTTTACTTTTTTAATTCCGTGCCTTTCAGAGAAAGGATGTAAATGCACTTTTTATATATTTTTATCAATCTGTACTACTGATACTTCATACACTTATATATTCATGCAAATGCAAATATGTAAATAGAAATAATGGAAACAATGCTAGCCAAACCAAAAGCTATATCATCCGTTATAAGGCTGTTAAAAAAAGAGTAGCTCCTATATTTTCCCCCAAGGAAAAGATATACGAGCACAAATACAGTAGTAGCTATAATGAACCGAGTTAACACTAATGGTGCGTTTACGTGCTATGGTATTTATGGTAAATACCAAAACCCGACGTGGAAAATGCACATGAACACCCCCTCATCTGGTATTTTCCACTGGGCAACTTGTAGAATATTTTGATGCACGAGTTGCCGAGATTAGATAACCTTTGACCTTTTCAAACTGACGGAGAGCAACGCGAGAGTCGGGAATGGTAAAAATACATACTATTCATGATCTAGAAAAAATACAGCATATTTACCATTACGTTTTGATAAATCATCTTCTTGCTGTAGCAGATGACTTAAGCAATCTAAAATAGTTTTAGCAAAATAACAGGTCTGGATCTCCATCTTTTTACCACATTACGACAACAAAAGCACTTGAACGCAACAAAATATCATATTTTCCACAGCACGTGAACGCACCGTAAGGGACGCGCTGCCTGTAAGTCATGTGACCAAATACGGAATTTATTCGAAACATCTCTTTTTTTGTAAAAATCCTCAATTGCTTCTTGTCTTTACCTTCTATATGTATAGATATTGACTTCGCATAACACATATAGCCACTATCCAGTGTTATATCGCCACTTTCCAGTGTTAGTCTTGAACAGAGCTCAGCCCACCCATCTGTATTGCGGAAATACAGCAAGTAGGCTACGTAACAGAACTAACAAACAGGAAACGTTTTCCTTATCGCTCACGAGTCTGTTCACAAGAAAACGAAACAAACAGTAAGTGTGTATTCCTTTTTAAGTAAGTGTTTCTATCTTCTGAACGATCGTCGCTTTATCGTTTCTGTTACAATTCTCAACTTTATTGCTATTTGTACCTTAGTTTTTTTTTTAGATAATTATGTATTCTCAGAAAAGTGAAGCTTGCGCTGATCCGTCAGGAATAATGCAATGCTCTGAATAACGTGCCATTACAAAAAAACACTCTTCTTATATTTACTAAAAAGCTTTTGTTGATTTTAATTTGAAGCAGCAGTCGAGGCGATGGCTAGCGCACCCCCACTTGAGACAGGGACACTTGTGGGATACCCGCCTCCTCCATCATATGATGAGGTATTGGGATCAAACCCAATGTACCCAGCAGGGCCCTATGCTCCAGCTGACACGAAGGCACCCGTGCCTCCATATCCACCCCAAGCCTACGGCCAGATGTATCCAACACCACCCCAACAAGGTCAACCTGTCAACAACCCTGTTGGTAATGGCCTTCACTCTTTCCCCCCCCCCACCATGACTTTAACACACATTTTCAAACTCAGAGAAAGTATTTACAAGGTTGTTTACATCACTCAGAAGGTAAGAATAATTGATCAGATCTTGGTTGACTTTTGCTGTTGATGATTAACCACATAAACCGACTCGGACCAGCTAAAAACAGAAGCTGGTTGTATCTGGACTTTCTAATTAAACACTTTCATATTTAGATTTTTTTCCTATTAGCAACTAGTTCAGGGGGGTATTCCAGAACACTTCCAGGTTGTGTGATTTACCTGGGTATGTTTATTCCGAAGCTGATAACCTCAACTTATGGTCTCAAAACCTGATGCCCAAAACGGCATCATTTTGTTCATTTAGACCGTTTCATGAACACGCAGGAAAACAAGAGGCGGATTTATCGCACAAACCAATCATAACAAATCGTTTTGCGATGGACGCATTGCCTCCTCTCATGTGACTTTCCCCTATTTATTACACCACAACAAATGGCTTTTCATTCGAATAGTGCCCTAAGGGTATTGGGGGCGATTTCGGTCATGGTTACTCCTGGAAATGGCACTCGGTTGAGAATGTCTTTGTGTGGTCACCGTTAACTAAGGGCCCGTCCACACGAAGACGCGTTTCACTGTATACGTATACATTTTTTATCGTATTGGCGTTTCGTCCACACGGATCCGGCGTTTTCGGAGAGTGAAACCGCTATTTTTTGAAACCGGGTCCCAAAGTGGATACATCTGAAAACGACGCCCTTGCAGTTTCGTGTGGACGGCGGTATCCGTATATTTTGTGAAACGATGATGTCATCACCCCACGTGTCGACTAGTCAGACACGCTAAATCAGTAGCCATAGGCCTACCAGCAAAAACAACTGCGACTACTTGCTTGAGTTCATGCTTCAGAAGCTACTCGAGCCTCTTTTATTTATTTATTTGTGTATTTATTTTAATTATTTTATTGAATTTGATTATTATTCAAAAAACGCACCTCTGCCCCTTCATGCTCACCGGTGACAAGGCGTTCGCTCCGACATTACATTTCTCTGTACTGTAGGCCTAAATGTTGTAGCCATTAAAGAAAAGTTAGTTTCATATTTATGATTAAATAATGTTATTTTTTTCCATTTCATATATGTTGATTAGGCCCTATAAGTGAACAGCGTGACTGAGTAAGATGCGCAATATCGAGACACATCATTTTGACCACTTCATTAAGTTTTGTTTTGTCTTCATTAAGTTTTGTTTTGCCTTTCTTTAAAGTGAATTTCGTTTTGTAAAAATTGTATCTTAATTTTAATCAATGTTTTATTAACGAATTGCATGGATAGCAGACAATAGCCTATATAATCAGGACATGAGGCGCCGACGCAATATAAATTGCAACGCACGAGAACTGGAGCTTGTCTCATAAATGAACAGAAACTCAGAAATACCTATATCTAAGCTTTTAATGTCTACTTTTAAACAAAACAATTCAAAAAGAAAAGTAACAGACAACTCTAATAATCCGTATGAAGTGTGCATTTCTCTCTATAGGCACCTTCAAAACACTGCGAAGGTGGCGAGTCAGCATCGTCACACAAAACACTAGTTTATTAATAAACAATTCAAATGTCTCCTTGCTATAGGCTATTTGACACATTCATAATAATTAGGCTATTTGCCGTTTTTTTGTGGCAAGCTTTATGCGTCTGCAAACTAATCGACCATCGTGACTCATCCTATAAATGGTACAAAATAGGGATGACTCATCCCTATTTTGTACCATTTATAGTTTTTCATATTGTTCAATAAAGTTCTTGGTAAAAAAGAAAAGAAGCTACTGTGCCTAATATTACTGTATATTATTGTATACAGCGCGCAAGGTTTATGCGCAAGTCTTCTTCTCTGTTTTTAGTGTATCTGTGTCAGAATTACAGCCCCTCGTACTGGTCTGGCATATATACTACACCGTTTTCAGTCGGTTTCAGTGGTTTCGTGTGGACGCAGATATTTCTTGAGACGACCCCGTGTTTACGGAATTTTTTTTTAGAACGAGGGAAAAAAAAGATCGGATAGGGAACGCACCGGCTTCGTGTGGACGTGGCATAAGTAGGCTATCATACTCAAGGTTGAATGAACTTACTTCAGACACCGGTTTTTGAACCTGCTTACCTTGAGTAAGCAAGGTTTGGGTTAATCTACAGAGTTTAGGGTGTTAACCTTGCTTTCTGGAATACCAACTGAGATTTGTGCTTGTCCTGCTGACTCCAATCTTTTTTTGTTGTTGATACATTTTCTTTTAAATATTTATTTGTATTTGTAATTTAAATAAAAATATCTTGCATATAAGAAATTATATTTTATGTAAAAAAATACAATTTTAAATATTTGATTATACTTTATTTAAATTAATATATATTTTCATTTTATTTTTTCACCTGATTATATTTAAAATCTTTATTTTTTCAGTAGGACAAATATATCTTTCATTAAACATTTTCCTAACAAACATGGTTAAAACCAATAAAAGCAAACATACATCGGCTGCGTCCGAAAGCCCAGGAAATCAGGAAATGACATTTCTTGTGGTGCTTTCGTGCGCAAACACTGCCTGTAACTGATTTCGGACAGACTTCTGAGGCAGTGTAACAGTTTAACGATCTACAACTAAACAGATAGGGCTTTGGTGAAAATGAAGTGAATATTTAATTACTACTACAGTAGTAATTTCTAGCTAGAAATAACATCAAAAGTTTACACAAACTTACCACCAACCAACTTTCAGATCTTTATTTTTAGCTTAACTGTCACAGAATGTAAAGCGCAGTATTGTGGGATATTAGCCTAGAAATCTAGACGCACCCTAGCGGCAGCGAAAATTATTTCGCAGCCAGTGTGGTCTAGCAACTCTCCATAGGCTTTTGAGCTGGAAAAAACAAAAACTGGTCAGGCCAATCTCATCGTGTATAGAGTCGGCAGGCGGGCTTAACACAATGACGGCACAGTTCATGACGTTCCGCGTGATTTCCATAGGTGATTTCCCTGCTACTTGAAAACAATGAAGATGCAGAGGTCTTTCGAATCGGCTTTGGCCGCGACTCTGGATGAATTGGAGTTACGAGAACGTCACTTAAGTCATTCTTAAAAAAGGAAGGTGTGTTCGGAGTTTTGCAGACCGGATACGGCAAAAGTTTAATATATCAATTAGCTCCGCTGGTGGAAAAACGCATGGGACTCACTCATCCACAAGCGTTCGTTGCTCTGGTTGGTTGTAGCATTATCCTATTGCGTGCAGAGGGAATTTGAAAGGTAACTGTTTATCCCGCCCCTCGGATTGAGGCATGTCAATGGAGAGTTCCCAGACCTAACATCTTGATGTAGGTCTGGCATGCCAGGCTAGTTGGATATCATAGGGAGCAAAGAATACATCTATGCTGCCTTCAAAAGTCGATCAGATGAAGGTATCTTAGGAGACAGGAAGTGAGGCTAACATTGGATTCGGACCTACCTGGAACGCGTCCTCCGAAGGCAGCATTTCGGACGCAGCCATGATCAATACCCGAGGCATTTTCACTAGCCTTCCAATTACTGATCATTTGAATGTGTTTTTTTTAATTCTCTCACACTGTTCCCAGTACATCTGTTTTTTTAGTAAGCCCCTGATATTTGGACCGTTAATGTATAGGAAATCTTTCACTTTGAATAATAATAAACATACACAGCACAGTATATCAAAGCATTCTTGTTGTTGTCCTTTAGTATCGGTTCAGACCGTGTACGTTCAGCCTGGGCTGATTTTCGGGGATGTTCCAGTGCAAGCAAACTGTCCAGTATGCCAACAGACCGTGATAACCCGTTTGGAGTATACATCAGGAGCATTAGTCTGGCTCTCTTGTGCGGGCCTGGCCATTTTTGGGTAAGATAAAACATTGCATGATATCCAGTTTTGGTCTTTAGCTCAAGGACATTCCCCCTGACTGTTCTGCTCGTGTCTCTTGTGTTGTAGATGCATCTACGGCTGCTGCCTGATTCCCTTTTGTGTAGACAACCTGAAGGATGCGACACACTACTGTCCGAACTGCAGCAGCGTTTTAGGATCCCACAGGAGAATCTGAAGCGGTTGTGAAACACACCTACTGTGCATTTATAAAGGAAAAAAGGTTACAGTGATTAAATTCTTTAGCAAGAGGCGTTTCAGTGTATGGGCCGCCGACACAGACATGTATTCAAACATATACGCACACCTTAACATACTCGTTTCTTTATAAACTGATTTAATTGAAAAATAAATGTAATCTTTTTTTTACAATTGTATTAATTAATGTCACAATTGTAAAGAAATCTGTGTTAAACTCTATATGTGATTTGTGCATAATTACATTGCAATTCTGCTCAGTTAATCAAACTGACATAGAACAATATCATATATACATGTGTATATAAATAAATAAATCTATGCTTTCTCACTTAAAACGCCTGTTGTGAACACGTCTTGTAACGTATATTTGCTAGCTCATTTTGCTTAGCAAATACTGTGAAAGCACAGAGCTGCACAAAGAAAACACCTCAGTGAAACAAAAGATTTAGGGCAAAATCTGCTGGAGATCTTCTACTTCATAGATCCAGTTTTTCCTGTGAATCAATGCATTTTCAGAAAGATCTGCCATCTTCACAGCACGCAACACTGGCTCTGGATTGTGAGACTGGATGACACCCATAACCATGATGTATTTACCTGTGGACAAAAACAATCTATTGGTTTTCATTGGAAAGAGTCTGAGAACACTATGCAAATGCAAAAATTAATTAAAGCTGCGAGCAGCATTTATCGGGGTTCAAGCCGTTAAAAAAAAAAGTTTTATTTAGCAAACACTTTGAATCTCTTATGATCTTTTGTAAAACTAAGGGTAACAAACATGCACCTATGACAAAATTGTACATTGAAGAATGTTAGGGCACCATGGATTGTTATTGAGTTGAAAAACATTACGTTTGAGAGTGGCAAAGGGTACAGCAAACAGAACTGGGAACAAGGAGGATTGGGACGTCTATTGCAAATTAAGAAGTCAAGTTACTAAAATTAATAGGAAAAAGAAAATAAATGTTTTACAAAATTCAAATAAGTGAATGTAAATAATATGATTGTAAAAAAAAAAATTTATATAATAATAAAATAAGGAATTTGACTTGATTTCCTATCCATTATTTAATTAACTAGTTTTAAACCATATGAAATTTAATTATTTTGTCATAAATAAAGTTGATAAATTAAGAGAAGAAATGTTGTTTACGAGAACCAGTTTGCCACATCTTTAATATCAGTATTGAAAAAGTGATTTTTCCTTAAATTAGCTTGGAAAGATGCAACAGTTATGCATCTTTAGAAAAATGCAGCACTGGGTTTTAATGGTCATAATAGTCGACCAATAAGTTTGCTACCAGTTCTAAGCAAAGTATTGAAAATTATAGTTAGTGAGCAAATTATTCTTTAAGGGAATTAATTTGTTCTCAAATTTTTGCATTTATATCGAGAGAGCACAGATTGATGACAATAACTTTGTAGGAGCAGTATTGTTAGATTTTAGCTCAGCTTTTGATGTACTGGATCATAAATGATTGCTGGATAAACTGAAATGTTACAAATTTAGCTACTTATAATACTGTACATTGATTTAAAAGTTAACTGTCTAATGGGACAATGTGTATTTTATAATGGAAGTTATTCAGATGTGAAAGAGTTGCAATGTGATGTGCCTCAAGGAAGTTGTTTAAGACCAATGATCTTCCGGATAAAACTTTATATTTACCTGTAACATCAATTAAGCAGTTGCTTTGGATGAGGAAATACAATTGGTCATAAAGTAGGTACGGAATAATAAGGTGGTTCTAAACTAAAGCATTGTGCTTGCATCAAAAGTTTATTGCACCAAAAGGTAAATTTGTCTGTAAAGAGTGTGCCTCAATAGGCAATAACAGAGGAAATACAGTAGGCTGAAGTTGTCAAAACAGATAGGAAATATAGTAACAGGTATGGTAAGTGGTTTGTCAGTTATTAAGAGATGTGTAAACAGTTTACCACAACACTATTTCTAAAATTGTGCAAACAATGGTTCTTGCTTAGATTATTGCCCAGTGGTGTGGAAGACAAATTTAACTAATTGAAAAATTACAATTAGTCCAGAACAGAGTGACACGACTCACTTTAAACTGTGATAGAAGGGCTAATATAATAAGAATGCACTGGTGAAGGATTGTTTCTCTCTGCTTTGTTTTATAAGAAACATTTCTGTGTCTAGAGTTCCTGTACTCTCAACTTTTGTATAGTAGTAATAGTAATAATTTTAACACTAGGCATCAATAAAAGGGATATTTTTTATTTCCCGTTTTGAAAACCACTGCGAAACAACGGACTGTATGTATAGAGGAATGAAAATATGGAATGATTTACCATTGATATTACATATTTTTTAACAAGAAAAGTGAGTTTTAAAAAAATATTTAAATTTAATGGCATGATATATAGTGAATTGTTGAGTTTGATATTTGGAATGAATGTTGGGTTAAGTATGTTTCATTGACTTGACTTTTTATTGTTGTTGATTAAATGTAGTTTTGCTTGTTTGGACCCCAGGAAGAGTAGCCAGTGCCTAGTGGCTAATGACACCACTAAATGACACCGTTACACTAACAATAAGGCGAAACCTGGCATGTTTGGTATCGTTGGACTCAGGAGGATTCAAGAGTCTAAAGAGGTCTCCTGAATCCTCCTAAGGAGGTCACTCCACTGGCTTAAGACTTCTCCTTTCTCCTTCAGGGCATTGTACAGATGACGCATACTGAGTTTTTTGAGATACGCCAATGTTCTCGTAGACTATCATGGCACCTTGGCACACTGCATGCCAATTTTCATTGGACTAACGTTTGGTGTAGCAGTTATAGCCATTTTCATGATTTTTTCGCCCGTTATAGCGCCACCAAGTGGCCAATCGTAATGATTTTTTCATGTGACCTCAAATTGAGCTCATAAACATGTGTCCCGAGTTTAGCGAAAAAATCTTTCCGTTCACACGTTATAGCTGTTTTAGTAAAAGTGGCTCCGGTTCCAATTATTAGTATATTATTATACTAATAATATAATTATTAGTATAATTATTTTTTATAATTAGCCTAAATATTGCAATACTTTGCGCTACAGTATTGATATAATTGCGTGCGCAAAATATCTCGATACTGAACAGAATAGATTTTTTCCCCCCACCATCATCTATTATATTAGTGCAGCAGCCGTCAGCTAACTCTTCACGTCATGTCATCGCACTTATTATTAGCATCACAAAAAGAAATATACAAGAGGAACTTAAAGGAATTAGGAATCATAGATCCATATGAGGCACCACAAGTTCTTTTTACATGCATTAAATGTGTAGAAAAACTTCCTGACATTGAGTTCGGTGACATTGCAGCTACCTTATTCACTTCCCATCATGCTACACCGGAGCTTCATTAAAAGCATACAAAAGCTTAGCAGGCTAGATCTGTATCACGAGTCAGGATGCCAGCGGGGAAGGATTTTTCGATCATCACGGCAAAGGTTGGTCAATGTATTTTTATCATCAAATTATAGTACGTGTATTAATTTTTAAACTGAGTTTACAGGGAAAAACACAAAACAAAAACAAAATCACCAACAAGATTATTAGTGTATCTTAAATTAATTTTTTGAATCTAGTTTGATCCGAGAAAAACGAAATACTATGCTTATATACTTTTTTATACTTGTACTACAGCAACACTGACTATGATAAACTGTCATTGAGACTGTTGTCTCAACCTGTGTTTCTAACGAATAAGTGTCAAATAAAATACAAGATCAGCTTTAGGTATTTGTTTCTTTTGGGATACGGTATAAAGATATTCCTTTTGTATGGTCACGTATCTGATCGCATCCAACTGACTGTATTATCATCAAGG
>CM070821.1:33936228-34066334 GCA_036326025.1 Chrosomus eos
TTTTCGGACCCCGTTCCAGGGGGCGCTGTCGAGCCCCCCTGCCACGCCCAGGTACCAGCTTCAGCCCGGCCCTGATGGCCGCGGTTTCTGACCCGTGTGCAAAGTTTCAAGAGTTTTTGAGCATGTTAAGGGCCCCAAAATTGTGCTAAGAATCTCAAAAGTATCCAAAAAGAATATTAAAGTTTGATGCGTTGTCACGGCAACAGCATCTAAGATATCAACAATCCTTTCACAGGTCTACATCTGGCATGTGTCTACATTATACACATCAAGTTTGAAGCAAATCGGGTAAAGCCTGTTTGATTTATGGACCAATATTTCGGACCCCGTTCCAGGGGGCGCTGTCGAGCCCCCCTGCCACGCCCGGGTACCAGCTTCAGCCCGGCCCTGATGGCCGCGGTTTCTGACCCGTGTGCAAAGTTTCAAGAGTTTTTGAGCATGTTAAGGGCCCCAAAAGTGCGCTAAGAATCTCAAAAGTATCCAAAAAGAATATTAAAGTTTGATGCGTTGTCACGGCAACAGCATCTAAGATATCAACAATCCTTTCACAGGTCTACATCTGGCTTGTGTCTACATTATACACATCAAGTTTGAAGCAAATAGGGTAAAGCGTGTTGGATATATGGACCAAATTGTCGGACCCGTTCAAGGGGGCGCTGTCGAGCCCCCCTGCCACGCCCGGGTACCAGCTTCAGCCTGGCCCTGATGGCCGCGGGTTTTGTCCTGTGTGCAAAGTTTCAAGAGTTTTCGAGCACGTTAAGAACCCCAAAAGTGCCCGAAAGCATAAAAAAGCATGAAAAAGATTAAAAAAAGGAATATTAATGTTTGATGCATTGCCATGGCAACAGTGTCTAAGATATCAATAATCCTTTCACAGGTCTACATCTGGCATGTGTCTACATTATGCACATGAAGTTTGAAGCAAATCGGGTAAAAACAAGAGGGTGATTTAAAAGCATTTTGAAAGTGACACACTTCCTGCTGCCAGTTGGTGGCGCTATAACTTTGACTCACAATAGTCACATCCATGTGATCGGGCTCTTACAACGAACACACTGCTGAAGTTTCATCAAGATTAGTTAATGTATGCAGTAGTTATGACACACTTCCTGTTTCACGTTTCTCGCCATAATTTCGTTTCCTCGCCACGGCCAAACCGTTCGAGATATCAAAAATCCCCTCGCAAACTTTCATCCTCAATGTCTTGACTTCACGCTGACCGAGTTTCGTGCCGTGTGTTTGAATTCTCTAGGAGGAGTGTTTCACATTCCATTGCATGCGTTTTCCAAACAAGCCTAAATAGCCGACTTCCTGTTGGGCTGGGGTAAAAAGTTAGAGTGCGAAGTATATATGAAACGATGAGATCTACATGTGTACCGAGTTTCATATTATTACATGCAAGCGTGTTTGATTTATGGACCATGTTTTCGGACCCCGTTCCAGGGGGCGCTGTCGAGCCCCCCTGCCACGCCCGGGTACCATCTTCAGCCCGGCCCTGATGGCCGCGGGTTCTGACATGTGTGCAAAGTTTCAGGAGTTTTTGAGCATGTTAAGGCCTCCAAAAGTGTCCAAAAGGTAGTAAAAAAATAATTAGAGGAATAATAATAAATAATCCTTAGGAAAACAATAGGGCCTTCGCCCTTAGGGCTTGGGCCCTAATAATACTGTTATTAGTGCAAAAGAACAAATATATTGATGCTGCTTCTCTAAATACCGCTGTTTTGCGCTTGTTCCTGTAAGGTCCCTTTTCTTTCACCTTATCTTTTTGCATTGCTTTACTTTCTTGCTTTTTTTTCTTCGTATTCGTAGATCTGTCTCTGTCCTGCCAAAATAATAAATGCGCGGAAATAATAAATGCGCGAAAATTAAAGAGCTCTGGAATGTTTAGTCGCGTTTCTGTGAGGTTCTGAAGGCGTTGCCCCTGGTAACCGATAGCGTCTCCTACCATCATGGCCGACCGGCTCAGACCCCGCCCAAATCGGCACGTGACTCCTCATTCTCAATAAGAACAGTGGCTGCGCACTTGGCACTTAATCTGGATTAAAAAGACTGAAGGAGCTTAAACTGGACTGAAGGACTTAATTGTATTATGTTATGACAATGACAATAATTAGGGTGGCCATTCGTCCGGATTTTGGCCGGATAGTCCAGATTTTAAGCCCCCTGTCCGGCGCAGCCTCAAGCTAGACACTCATTTGTCCTCCTTTTTGGAGTTGCGCTGAATTGTTGAAAAAAAAATGTACCTATAAAAAGCCTGCATAATAATAAGAGCCGCGCATGCGAGACAGAACATACTGTATATACTCAAAACCATGCAGTTTTTGTAAAAATAGGCTAACGATTGCGTCATAACGCGCGACTCTCTGTCGCGCAGAAGAGACATTTACCGTAAAGACAGAAGTAGAAGCTCGCGCACAATCGGGGGGACGTGGAGGCATAAAGTCAAGGGAGAAGCCCATAGAGAGTTGTAAAGTTGCTCCTGCTGTGAGCTCATGGACAGCTAATACTCACGATCTCCGGCTCTTCAAGATTCGGAAGGGAATGATTCAGATTCGTCTTGGCACCGCTACTAGAAGACGTACAACTGTCAGTCAGGTTGCTCACGTAGTCAAGCTCAGTTTGAGCATGCGCAGTACGCTTGGCTATCAGGAAGCGAGTGCCCATGTTGGGCTTCAACTCTCTCCGTTTAAATCAACGGGGTCGCTGTGTCCATTTCTTTTACTGTCTATGGTTAATCTACTATCTCTCCTGACTGCTTTGTTGGACAAAATGGCAGATGGCGAAGTATGATTGGTCAGATTACCTGTCAATCAAGCTCCCACGCGAAGGGTCAATTGTAAGTACAGATTGTACAATCGTAGTGTAGAAAGTTAGTAAAACATGCAATGTATTAAACACAGTCAAAATTTTCACCTGCGTTTTTTTCTTTTCTTCCTGTTTCAAGCATTTTATATTTTCGTTAGTTTCTTGAAAAGTTACGTTCAATATCCCATACAATTGACTCACTATGCACTCATCCGTGTAGTGTATGATTTTTATACGGTTGTTTTGTTCTTGGAGTCTGGCATCACCTTTTTTCTAGATCGTAGGAAGTCTGTGACATGAAGGACTTTTTCAGTGTGAAAAATGGCATATAATAGTGTTTAAGAATGCAAATTGGGAAGCTCCTGATATTTTATATTCACTTTATATATACACAGTACCAGTCAAAAGTTTGGAAACATTACTATTTTTTAATGTTTTTGAAAAAAGTCTCGTATGCTCATCAAGCCTGCACTTAATTGATCAAAAATACAGAAAAAACTGTAATATTATGAAATATTTTTAACAATATAATAATGGTTTTCTATTTTAATATACTTAATTAAAATAGAATTTGTTTCTGTGATGCAAAGCTGAATTTTCAGCATCATTACCATAGATCATTACTTGTGTCACATGATGGGGACAGTCTTTTTTTCCGTTTCTTTTTTTTTTTTTTTGTAAGATATTAAATATGTAGCAAGGATGTGTTAAATTGGTAAAAAATGACAGGAAAGGCTTATATGGTTATTATTATTTAGTTCGACTTTCTTTTTTTCTGATATTCATCTTTTCACTGGCTCAGAAGAAGTTTTTTTTTTTTAGAAGCCGTCTTAAAAACATTTGAAAAGCGACTAACCAGGATTCAGGCAGGGTTTTCCTCTCGGCACGCTGTTGATGCCACTGACGAGGAAGTTTCCGGTCTCGTCCAGAATGAGCACCGTGTTGTGATCGGGCTGCACCTCCAGCACAGTCCCCTGCATCCAGACCATTGACACCAGTAACGGGCTCTGCTCACCCGCTCCCAGTCGTCTAATAACATACTCTGACCTTCCGCTGGATGTTTGGCACTCTTTCCCTTCACGCAGCTGGCTGGACAACACTTTCACTGGAGGACTTCGAGTTTTTTCTGCACATAGAACGCTTGCTCCCATCATCTTTTATCCTTGCTGGTGCTGGTGAATAGCGCGCTATTTTTATTTTCAAATGAACCGGACGTGACGACTTTATTTCAAAATAAAGGCTCAGAGTATTCAGTAGAATAGTCATCTCAAAATTACATCAATGTTTTTGTTACATTATGTATTGATGTTACTATGTATGTGGGTGATTCTTTAATTGGAGATACATTTGAAGTCCGAAGCCATTTATTTTTAACAGCTTTAACAAAATTTTACTCCAAAAACACATTTTAATTTTTTAAAATTCTTTTTAAGAGTCACAAAATGTTAGAGTGTAAAACTAGAAAATATTTTATTTTAACCCTTTGATGCGCAAGCTATGGAAACCCCTTCTAATGCACAACATGGGTCTAAAAAGACCCGTATTCATTTTCTATGTTATTTCATGCATGGCTGAGTGTTTCTTTGCTGAATCTTTAAAATATATCTATTTTATCATTTGTTATTCCAGGTATTCATTAAATATCTTGTTTTTTTTCTTTTGAGATCAATTTATTTAAGCATTTAATATTCCATGATCTATAAATTCCATGATTTATAAATATTAAAAATTTCTTGTTTTCAATTTCAAAAAAAATTTATTTTATTTATTTCTAGGTTGTGTGTTACTATATCGAATTTACTTATCAAGCATGATAAAACAAAATAATAAAGACAACATTTTGTCAAATTAATCATTTTAGCAGTCATTTAGACAAACACTTGAAATGTTTTTTTTTGCCACTTTGTCTCACATAGCATTCACAGGCTGCATATCATCACAGATAACTGATAACACTGAAATTGTAACTGTATTGAATTGAATTGTGGTGAATGTGATCAAATTAAAGAAAATACAAAAATCAAAATAAAATCACACTGGTACAGCGGCATCTGTACTGTTAGGCCTTCTACATGTAAATAAGCTTTAAAATACAATCTTTTTTTAGCTAACATTAGCTAGCTAGAATGTCACCAGCTAGCTTTAGTAATAGTGTTGGACATGTTTCTCCTTCTCACAAGTAATTTCTCTCTAGGATTACAAGGTCAAGGTAACCATAGCCTAATATTCAAATATTATGTCCATCTTTTACAAAATATAAAATATTTTCTGTGGTTAAAATAAAGTAAGGCTTGCATCAAATATACAAAAGCAGCCGTGTTGAGTTGTGAAATGTGTGGCAGGTGAATAGTATTCTGCAGTAAATGTTCCTACTTGCAACAATGTGCAAATATCAAAGGTTTCTATATGGGTCATTTTTGACCCATGTATGTAAAATTGATGTAGAAATTTTAAAAAAAAAACAACGGTGTTTTTTTATAAAGAAAGAAAGGAAACATTAACATAATGATTTGTGGAAATCAAAAAAAAGATATTTAATGAATATCTGGAATAACAAATGATAAAATAGATATATTTTAAAGATTCAGCAAAGAAACACTCAGCCATGCATGAAATAACATAGGAAATGAATACGGGTCTTTTTAGACCCATGTTGCGCATTAGAAGGGTTGCGATACAAAAGCGATTTTTATTCGAAAAGTAAGAAATGAAAAATTTCAATTAGGATTTTTAATGATCTAAAACAAGTTCATTGAAGAATACCTGGAATACTAAATGATGAAATTAATTTCTTGCAAAGATATAGAAAATGAAAACTCAGTCGGGTCTTTTTAGACCCATGTTGTGCATCAAAGGGTTAAAGGGTACCTATTATGGCATTTAAAATGTTCCTAATAATGTTCTGGGAGTCCCCAACAACAGTTTTACATGCATGCAATGACAAAAAACACTTTTGTTGTCTTATAATATGCATTTATTTTTACCTGATTTGCTCACCGAATCCCTAATGATTCGTTTGACGACTCATTTGTCCAAACCCCTCCTTTGCGTGACGCTAATCGGCGGTGATTGGTCAGATGACGCAGTCAGTTATATTTTGCGTTAACCCAAAGCTTAAACATATTGATAAAGCACTGCAGTACTACAATACGCTTCACATAATTTCACATATTTCAAAAAACAAAAAAAATGACATTGGAGACCTAGAAGCTGCTGAGCGTAACTCTCACTCTCACACACACACACACACACACACACACGCGCACGCACAGGGGCGCTGCTAAGGATTTTGGGCCCCATGAAAAGAATCTTGACATGGCCTCCAACACAGCCGAGACTTTTTTCATATTAATTTACATAAAATCATGCACTTTTTCTGGTATTTTGACTATCATTCTCATATATTTAAGTCAATCAGACAATTGTGAAATCTGTGGTGAGTGCTCCTCTGTCCCTCTCGGGGGGTTCGGGGGCATGCTCCCCCGAAAGAAAATTTTGTCCTTTTTAATGTTAAATTCATCAATCTGGTGCACTTTGAGAGTTCAAAATAAAGAGCTCCAACCCATATTCAGTGTGCAAATTGAACAAAGAAAAACTCAAAACTCTTTTAGTTGTGATATAGTGTCTGTCTACATTATTTACACTACTATCATAATAGTTATAATATTAATCCCATGGCAGTAAAATAGCCATATGTTGTAAAACAAATGCACTGAAAAATAAAAGCAACTTTCATAATTAGTTTCGTACTAATTTCTATACTTGAAAGAGATAAGCACATGATCTTTTAGGCCCCGTTTACACGAAGGGAAAACGCAGATATTTCCCTGCGTTTTGGCCTCTCGTTTACACGAAAACCCCGTTTTTATCACAGAAAACGATTATTTCTAAAAACTCCGGCCAAAGTGGAGATTTCTGAAAACGCCGGTTATGTGTTGCCGTGTCAACTGGGAGAAACGTCTCCGGTTACTTTCGTAACCTCGGTTCCCTGAAAGGCAAGGAACGAGACATTACGGATGTCGTATATGGGAACTCTCTCTCATCCTTCACTTCCGCTGAAATCTTATTGGCTAACGCCAGCAACGCTGGCCAATTGACGCAAATATGCAAATACTGAAACCCCGTTGCAGTATAATGCAAGTGCAGCGTCAATTCCTCCTCAGAATCGAACAGAACGCCAAATCAATAGCGAACACGGCGGCGAGCGTAATGTCTCGTTCCTTGCCTTTCAGGGAACCGAGGTTACGAAAGTAACCGGAGACGTTCCCTTTCAAGGCTACGGAACTTCGACATTACGGATGTCGTATATGGGAACTGTATAGAATCCCGCCGTGGAAGCATAACAATCCACTATAACAGAACCCAATACAAACACCCGACACCGCTTCCCCGGAATGCAAGTATCTGATAGGACGAGACTGGCCAATAGCTAGCCTGCAACCTCTGATAGGTCCAAAGGGACGAATCACAAACTCACAAACACTGCCAGAATTTGCATATCGCGAGCAGTTTAACCGGGGGAAATCTGCACTGTCGACCAACAGGGCAACAACAACAGTAAAATAAGGCCAACGCATAGCGGTGACAAAAGTTTTAAATACACATAAGCACACAGAACAACTCATGAGCAAAGCGCAGAGAGCTCTAAAATGCTGTGTATGAATTCAACTCACCGAAAGCACTTGAGACGCTACAGAGGGTAAATCCAACTTGTAAAACCTGGCGAATGTGTTCTGAGAAGACCAGCCAGCCGCAAGACACAAATCCTGAATAGACGTACCCTTAGTCCAGGCCCACGAAGAGGCGATCGCCCTAGTCGAATGGGTCTTAACGTTGAGGGGGCATTCCTGTCCCATACAATCATAAGCCAAAACAATAGCGTCCACAATCCAGTGAGCAAGCCTCTGTTTAGAGACTCCCCGTCCCTTATTGCATCCACCGAAGCACACAAACAGCTGGTCCGAGCTTCGGAAAGCAGCCGAGCGCGAGATGTATTCCCGGAGCGCTCTGACTGGGCAGATTGCACTTTGAACATCCGAACCTAGTGAGGTCGATGGCTCAACAGATAGGGCAGGCAACGAAACAATCAGCGCCCTGAACGGGGTATTGAGCGATTTAGGGACATAACCCGGCCTCGGTCTGAGAGTCACGTTACAGTTTCCGGGTCCAAGCGAATAATATCTTCGCTGACAGAGAAAGCCTGTAAATCCCCAACCCGCTTCGCCGAAGCAAGAGCGAGAAGCAGCGCCGTTTTAATTGAAAGCTCCTTAACTGCAATCGACACTAAGGGTTCAAAGGGCGGCCGTGACAAAACTTCCAAGACCAAAGTCAAATCCCAAGGCGGCACGGAAGGCGGCCGTGCAGGGCATAATCTCCTAGCTCTTTTAAGGAACCGAGTCACCAACGCATGTCTACCGATAGACTGTCCATCAACAGGCGGGTGAAACGCAGCAATAGCAGCTACGTATACCTTCAGAGTGGATGGCAGGCTCCCTTCGTCCATTCTGTACTGAAGGAAGCGTAGAATATCCGACACCGAGCAGTTCGCTGGGTCTAAACCGATATCCTGACACCATTTAGAGAAAAACACCCCACTTCAGAGTGTACAGGCGCCGGGTAGACGGGGCTCGCGCTTCCGCGATGGTATTTTGAACCCGCGAATGAAGCACATCGATCCCGCTCAGCGTCCCTGCAGCGGCCACACATGGAGCCTCCACAGCCCGGGGCTGGGATGCCAAATCGATCCGCTCGCCTGAGACAGTAGGTCCTTCCTGAGCGGAATTTCCCACGGTTGCTCCGTTAGTAACTCTACCAAGTCCGCGAACCAGGGCTGATTCGGCCAGTACGGGGCCACTAGAGTCACCACCGCCTTTTCCTCCCTGATTTTGCACAACACCATGGGCAAAATTTTCACCTGAGGAAAGGCATAGAGACGGGCTTTCGGCCATCGCGCAGTAGCGCGTCCATCTCCCGGGGGGAACGGGACAGCGAGAAAAACATCCGACAATGCGCGTTCTCGCTCGTCGCGAAGAGGTCGATCTCCGCTCTGCCGAAACGATCCCATATCAGTTGAACCGTCCCGGGGTGAAGCCTCCATTCCCCTTGAGGAATCCCGTTCCTCGAGAGCATATCCGCCCCCCGATTTAGAACACCGGGGATGTGTGTCGCTCTCACCGAGAGAAAGAACCGATCCGCCCACAGCAGGAGAGATTCCGCCTGCTTGAATAGGTCCCTGGAATGCAAACCGCCTTGGCGATTGATGTAAGAGACCACAGAAGTGTTGTCGGTTCGAATCAACACATGCCGCTGTTCCAGTCGAGACCGGAAAACTTTTAGGGCTAGAGAGCACTTTTGGGCAAAGTTAGTGACTGAATAACGCCGCGAAAGCGGGGTGGTCTGCGTTTGAACTGAGTGTGTACCCGAGCCGAATTACATTCAACACCCACGGCGAATGCCCGGAATAGCTTCCCACGCTGTCTGGAAACGACTGAGTGTGGGCCGAACTAAACCTGCGGTCATCGCCGCTGTGTGAGGGCTGGGAATAGACACCTCGCGCTTCCCGCAAGGTGCCTTTATAGTTAATGACCGTGACTCTGCGCTGCTTAAGGGCAGGGCGGGTAACACAGTGTGTGGTGCAAGAGGAGAAAAAAAGCTCTGTTTGTGAAGAAGTAATTTGCTTTATTTTGAACAACACACAACATAACTACACGTGTCGCTCGCCGAACTCTGAGGGACCACGTGCTCCCGAGCGCGTCGCTTGGACGCGGGGCCATCCTGGCGCTCTTCTCTCCTCTTGCCGGAGCGGTCAGGGAGACTGCTTGGGTCTCGCCGGGGACGAGGCGGGCTTCCTGCGCGGGCTCCTCTGAGCCGGCCTCTTGTTTCCCGCTCCATGCCACTGTCCGCTTCGGCCTCTACGGGCATCCGGTCCCGGATGGGGTGCTAACTGGCGCCTGGCCGCAGTTTGCGGTTGGCGACCCGAGGCGGAAGACGAGCGTGAGCGGGGCTGCTGCGGCGGCGGCGCCCTCCGCGGAATCACGTGACTCATCGCCTTCGCTTTCTTCTGAGTCTCGGAATACCGCTCGGTTACCTTCTCTACCGCGTCCCCGAACAGGCCTGCAGGGGAGATCGGTGCATTTAGCAGCGTCTTCCTGTCCGCTTCCTGCACGTCCGACAAGGTGAGCCACAGGTGTCTGTGGAGGACCACCAAGTACCCCATCGAGCGGCCAATCGCCTGGGCCGAGCGCTTCGTGGCCAGGAGCGCGAGATCCGTGGCCGAACGGAGATCCCGAATGGCGTCAGCGTCGACCGAGGCGGCGCCATCCAGAGCCTTCAGCTGCTTGGCCTGCAGCACCTGAAGCACGGCCATGGCGTGTAGTGCAGAAACCGCCTCCCCCGCGGTGCCGAAGGCCTTGTTCGCCTGGTGGGCCGTAAACCTGCAAGCTCGGGACGGCAGGCTGCGGTCCGAGCCCAGGGCGGGAGCCGACGGGCAGAGATGTGCGGCGACGGTCTCCTCGACAGGGGGGATGCGGAGGTAGCCGTGGTCCCCCGCCTCGTCCACGGGGGCAAACATGGCCTGGGTTGAAGTGAGGGTGCGCGCCGACTGCGGGGCCGCCCACGACTTCACTACGTGCTCATGTACGTCCGGAAAGAACGGTGTTCCTCTTCTCGAAGCGGCCTGACGGCGGCTCGATTGGAGGAACCACGAATCAAGCTTGCTCTTAGATGGCTCGTCGGGAGCTTTCCAAGACAAATCCAGTTCCTCGACGGCCTTAGAGAGGATCCGGAAGAGCTCCTCCTGCAGGTCCGCCGGGTTCTCTTGCTCCGTGGTAGCCAGCGGAGCGGCCTGCTCCGTACCCCAGTCGTTCTCGGAGGCCGACAAGGACATAGAGTCTTCCTCCTCGCTCGCCCCGAAGGACACAAAGTCAGCGACCTCGCGAGGGGGTTGAAAGGCAGGGTCGGGGAAACTCACCGGGGGTCGAACCTCGACTCCGCGGTTGGGGGGGCCTGCCAGCGGCTCGGAGGCGGCAGCAGGCCCAATCCCCGCAGCAGCACGAGCTTCGTCCCGCCTGGCCTTGAGGGCTCGGAGGGACATATCCGCACAGGAGTCGCAGGACCCTCCGTCCCTGAGGGCTGACTCAGCGTGGGCCAGCCCCATGCACGCGACACAAAACAGGTGCATGTCTGGGGGCACTATGGGGCCCGAGCACAGGTTGCAAGTGGTCGCCATCGGATGCTGGAGACAGTTCAGGTATCTCCGGCGCACCTTCAACGACGGCGAATAATCCAATATTGTAGAGTAGTATCAGCTTTCTAGCACAAGATTTTGAGCGTGAAGAGAGAGATTCTGAGGAGGAATTGACGCTGCACTTGCATTATACTGCAACGGGGTTTCAGTATTTGCATATTTGCGTCAATTGGCCAGCGTTGCTGGCGTTAGCCAATAAGATTTCAGCGGAAGTGAAGGATGAGAGAGAGTTCCCATATACGACATCCGTAATGTCGAAGTTCCGTAGCCTTGAAAGGGAACGGGGTTTTAGGTTCTCTCGTGTCGATTCTTAGGATTCTGATTGGCTTTATCCTTCTCCCTACACTGCCGCCCATCGGTTTGGCATAGTTATGATGGCGCTCGCGGCGTATTTATGCGGGTGTGTGCACGATGTTATTATTGAAAACGGAGGGGAGGAAAATATTCGTTTCTGTAAATACCCGGCTATGTGTAAACGTAGCCTTATTTTGAACGGAAACGGCATCGAGCTTTTATTTTGCCGAAAAACATGGTTTACAAACTCGTCTCATTACAATTCTAATAAAATGCGTAATCGTCAAATATGCAGATGTGGAAATAATGCGTAACTGGGTAGTGGGTTCCTAGTCTAAGTGTTCTGAAAGTAGTTCTGCTTACCACAGTTCTGCACTCACTTATTTCTCTCCTTATCCTCCTCACTATCCTCATCAGCCACTTGAAGGGCCTTTGAAGATTCTTTTTTTTCACGCTATTTCTCTGCACATTCCTTGCGTTTCTTCTTCATCGCTCTGACTATTTGGACAGATACAGTACACACACTGGCACTGCTCGCTCACTCAGAGCTCAAAGGGGGAGGTGTTTAAAGATGTGATTGGACCAGCCCAGTGTCAATCAAGAAAATAACCAATGGGCCGCTGATCTACGCGTTTCATGCGCCGATCTGTGAGAAAAAAAAAACTTACGCTGACTTTTTTTGTCCGGCACAAAGATTAACAAAAATAATTAAAAATTAATTGATTAATTAAGCAAAAATAAACGCAATGGGCCGCCGATGTACGAGTTTTATGGGCCGTTCAGACAAAAAATAAAAAATAAAGTATGAGGTATCGCCCATAAAGCGCTATCGTAAGTCAAGCTGTTTGTGTTGCCTGGATACAATTTGGGCGGACTGAACCATTTTATGATAATCGAGAGGGGGAGAGGGGCCCACGGACGTTTGTGTTTCCTAAACAAATACAAAATTTTGACACCAGGAAACAGCAAATAGAATAATTTAAAGTTAATAATTTTTACTATCAAATATTTTTTTCAGCACCACAATTTTATTGGGGGCTTCTCTGGGCCCCCTCTTAGTCATGGGCCCCGAGAATCGTCATCGTTTACCCCCCCTTTACAGCGCCCCTGCGCACGCACACACACACACACACACACACATATAAAAGCAACAATTATTAATAGTACTTACAGGTTGTGATTCGGAGGAGGAAGCTGATCCAAATAAACTTGGTATTGAACGTTCCTTCAGTATCAGGCGACTCGCGAATCCTTGAAAGCATTTGTGTTTGTGAAGCGATCGTCATTAAAATAACGCGAACACAGCTCAAGGTGGCTATACTTGTGTGGTATAGTTGTAAATATAAACTCTAGCCACTGAGTCTTCACATGCTTGTCCCTGGGCAGTGAAAAAAAAAGTTTGCTTTTGATTCGCACTTCAGAACATAGTGTCGACATGTTGTTGTCAGGTTTCTCTGTCTGCTCGGTGCGCGCACTGAGTGGGCGTGTCTAATTCAAATAACTTATACAAGTGATGTACGAAAGTGCATTGTTCGTCTATCGATTCATATCAGCGACTCAGAGTCGACTCTTACTTTTGAGAGACAATAACTTTGTATACGGTGAACTTTCATATTTAAAACTTTGCAGGATGTTTTTGTTCACTTAGATCTATGTTACACACTACATGAAAGGTAATTTTCAAAATTCCATGATAGGTACCCTTTAAAAGCTATTTCATGATGCTGAAAGTCATGATATCATACTGTCCAGTGGGTGGTACTTTTTTCAAACAATGGTAAAATATGCATTAAACATGTTTTAAATTACAAATTTCAGGTTGGGGTTTTAATTATTTTGTTTATAAATTATTATTGGTGACAGTTTCCAAATTATGCTAAATTAATTTGTTTAAAAGTAACTTTTATTGTTGAAAAATACCAATCCATAAATCCTGTGTCAATTCTGTTACTACATGTTATTGTCTTTAAATTATGCTTATCTGTCGCATCAGTATCCTAAGCAAAGCAAGATGATGTCACTTCCCTTTTGGTATTAAACTCTGAAAAAACTAGGAGGTATGTGTTTTGTTCTATCTGAAGCCATGTAATCTAACAGGCACTTGCACCAAGAGTTCTTATATAAATGTCAAAACTGTTTCAACAATCTCTAGGGAAAGCAAAGTTCAAAGATATTAACATAAGGAGGTATTAAAAGTTTTTAATATCATCTTTAGTATCAGGCCATGTGCTATTAGCCTTTATGCTAGCAGAGAGAGAGCCTTTGGAGAAGAGAGAGAGACCGTTGGAGAAGAGAGACCGTTGGAGAAGAGAGAACCGTTGGAGAAGAGAGTTAAGACCGTTGGAGAAGAGAGACCGTTGGAGAAGAGAGAACCGTTGGAGAAGAGAGAGTTACCAAGATATTGAGAAGAGGAACCGTTGGGAGAAGCTTGGAGAGAGCCTGAGAGAGAGACCGTTGGAGAGAGAGCTGAGAAGAACCGTTGGAGAAGAGAGAGCCGTTGGAGAAGAGAGAACCGTTGAGAGAAGAGAGAGAGAACCGTTGGAGAAGAGAGAACCGTTGGAGAAGAGAACCGTTGGAGAAGAGAGAGCCGTTGGAGAAGAGAGACCGTTGGAGAAGAGAGAGCCGTTGGAGAAGAGAGAGACCGTTGGAGAAGAGAGAAACCGTTGGAGAAGAGAGAACCGTTGGAGAAGAGAGAACCGTTGGAGAAGAGAGACCGTTGGAGAAGAGAGACCGTTGGAAGAGAACCGTTGGAGAAGAGAGACCGTTGGAGAAGAGAGAAAACCGTTGGAGAAGAGAGAACCGTTGAGAAGAGAGAGTTGAGAAGAAACGTTGGAGAAGAGAACCGTTGGAGAAGAGAGAACCGTTGGAGAAGAGAGACGTTGGAGAAGAGAGAACGTTGGAGAAGAGAGACCGTTGGAAGAAGAAGAGAGAGGAGAAACCGTTGGAGAAGAGAGAACCGTTGGAGAAGAGAAGCCGTTGGAGAAGAGAGCGTGGGAGAAGAGAGAACCGTTGGAGAAGAGAGAACCGTTGGAGAAGAGAGAACCGTTGGAGAAGAGAGAACGTTGGAGAAGAGAGAACCGTTGGAGAGAGAGAGCTTGAGAAGAGAACCGTTGGAGAAGAGAGAACCGTTGGAGAAGAGAAGAAAAAGACCGTTGGAGAAGAGAGAACCGTTGGAGAAGAGAGAGCCGTTGGAGAAGAGAGAGAACCGTTGGAGAAGAGAAAAGAGCGTTGGAGAAGAGAGAACCGTTGGAGAAAGATGAGAGAACCGTTGGAGAAGAGAGAGCCGTTGGAGAAGAGAGAGACCGTTGGAGAAGAGAGAGCCGTTGGAGAAGAGAGACCGTTGGAGAGAGAGAGCAGAGAGAACCGTTGGAGAAGGAGAGAACCGTTGGAGAAGAGAGAACCGTTGGAGAAGAGAGAGCGTGAGAGAGAGAGACCGTTGGAGAAGAGAGAGCCGTTGGAGAAGAGAGAGCCGTTGGAGAAGAGAGAACCGTTGAGAGGAGAGAGCCAGAGAGAACCGTTGGAGAAGAGAGAACCGTTGAGAAGAGAGAGCCGTTGGAGAAGAGAAGCCGTTGGAGAAGAGAGACCGTTGGAGAAGAGAGAGCCGTTGGAGAAGAGAAAACCGTTGGAGAAGAGAGAACCGTTGGAGAAGAGAGAGCCGTTGGAGAAGAGAAGAACCGTTGGAGAAGAGAAAACCGTTGGAGAAGAGAGAACCGTTGGAGAAGAGAGAGCCGTTGGAGAAGAGAGAACGTTGGAGAGAGAAACCGTTGAGAGAAGAGAGAGAACCGTTGGAGAAGAGAGAACCGTTGGAGAGAAGACGTGAAGAAGAGCCGTTGGAGAAGAGAGAGCGTTGGAGAAGAGAAACCGTTAGAGAAGAGAAAACCGTTGGAGAAGAGAGAACCGTTGGAGAAGAGAGAACCGTTGGAGAAGAGAGAGCCGTTGGAGAAGAGAGAACCGTTGGAGAAGAGAGAACGTTGGAGAAGAGAGAGCCGTTGGAGAAGAGAGAACTGTTGGAGAAGAGAGAACCGTTGGAGAAGAGAGAGCCCTCTGGAGAAGAGAGAGCTGTTGGAGAAGAGAGAGCCGTTGGAGAAGAGAGAACCGTTGGAGAAGAGAGAACCGTTGGAGAGGAGAGAGCCAGAGAGAACCGTTGGAGAAGAGAGAACCGTTGGAGAAGAGAGAGCCGTTGGAGAAGAGAGAGCCGTTGGAGAAGAGAGAACCGTTGGAGAAGAGAGAGCCGTTGGAGAAGAGAGAACCGTTGGAGAAGAGAGAGACGTTGGAGAAGAGAGAGCCGTTGGAGAAGAGGAGAACCGTTGGAGAAGAGAGCTATTGAAGAGAGAGATGAAGACCAACAGACAGACATACACTGGGAGAGCCAGGATGTGATTGGACAATGGTTTGTCCTCACATATGACCATGATATATATCCTGGTACAATCCTGGAGGTCAATGAGACTCATGTGAGGGTCAAGTGAATGCACCAAATTGGAAAAAATAGATTATTTTGGCCTGGTCGTGAAGATGTTTATTGGTACCCACATGAGGACATCCTCAGATTAATTCCATCCCCGACCAAGGTTGCGACACGGCATGTAGAGATCCAGAGGGATATCTGGTCGAGTATTTCTCAATAACTCAGCAGTTATTTTCTTGTTATAGGCATGTTCTGGTTGGTTTGGGTCAATTCTGTTACCCCCGTCAATTCTGTTGCCAGATGTCAATTCTGTTTTTAGTCTTTCATCTTGAATATTAATGAGATGATACATTGAAATACCAAACTACTTAATATTGTTATTTTTATATTGTGCAAGAGTAAGATATATGTTATAGTTTTATCTCTACCCTGTAATGTTCAAGTAATTTGATAAAAAAAAACAAGTGCACCCTTTGGATAATCCACTATAGCCTGGGGGTGAATCTAATTTGGAAGTTGTATAAATATAACATTTAATATCTGTTTTAAAGGCCTGAATAAAAGGAATACATGACAAATGAAACTAAAAAGATTTATCATTTTTTGATGTACTGTTACTTCTATATATTTGGTTGTTCGTCCGTAACAGAATTGACGAGAAAAACTATGAACAGGTGATGTTTTGATAAAATAGAGAAAATAATAAATTATATTTCTTTGTATAGCACTGAATATATCAACTTTAAAGTGTTTTCAAGGTAATTCTTAAACAATGGTTCTGTATGACAACCTTTTTTTTTTTTAAATTGAAATGCAAAATGTATCTACAATTATAGAATCACCCATGTACAGTAACATTGATGTATTATATTGCTGGGTAGATTACTGATTCCAAATTGCATTACAATTATTTGAGTAAGTAACTTAGTCCATAACATTACACATTTACCCCCGGATTCACAGACAAGGCCTAGGACTAGTCCCAGACAACTCGCATGTTTGAATTGTTAACTAACCAATTGTTAAGTAACTTGCACTGACATATCCTAAAATATGTCAGTGCCATTGTTTTGTCTCAAAATGTAAACAGTAATGTCTTATTTTATATGTCGGGTGACGTCACTTCTTGTTGACGTTTAAAGTATTGTCAAACAAAACGGAGGCTAGACCCGCCTCCTCCTCATCCACGCGCTAACCCCTCAAACCTGTCAACACTCCCGTTTTTCCCGGGTTTCTCCCGTTTTTTAGCCTCTACCGGACCCCTCCCGGTTTGTTATTTCTCCCGGGAAACTCCCGTAATTTGCATGGCCCAAACTTCTTTATGAATAATCGGGCCAATATGTTTGTCTAATGTTGACCAGTTGCCAGATTTGTATTAAATGCATTATATTCACACAATCCACATACCATTTACAATTTCAAGCTGATTGTCATCTCAACCTGGAAACAATAGGTTACTGTCGTAACCCCGGTTCTCTGAAACATCGAGTGGAGAGATCCACCTATGGGAAGGGCATCCGTACCTGACCTCTGCAGAAGCATCCAATTGCACCAAGTCTGGCTAACAACAGAAGCGCGCAGCCAATGCCAGGTAGGGCCACACCCCCTTACCTACGGGCATATAACAGCTGGGCGCGCTGCTATTCCTCAGTAAGTATATTCGCTTCTCGTGCGGCAAGCGGGGCAAAGCTGGTGGATCTCTCCACTCGATGTTTCAGAGAACCGGGGTTACGACAGTAACCTATTGTTCTCTTTCATCATCTCGTTTCGAGATCCACCTATGGGAGAGACATGGACAGCTCCCCGATTGCCTAATACACTCACAGTGAGGTTCTGAAGGCCAGAGAAGGACTGTCACCTCAGAGAGGCGGTGCCTGACACGTCCCACACACATGACCCTGCAAGTTTTCCGTCATGCTAACTGCTGTGGACAAGCAGGGCATGAAACATGCATGAGACACATACATGATAATGGCCCCCGCACCACCAATGCACATAGCTAAACCCAAGAAGGAATGCGAATGCTTGGTGACAGGAATGAACATGGCCAGCCGGCCCATTCACTCCTCGTTGTTTAACCAAACGGGGCTGTGGGAAAGGGCTAAGAGGACCCTACCCCTAGGACCGAGTGTGCCACCGAAGTTCTGGTGACATCCAACCGGTTGCAACGCTTAAAGGTATGAGGAGAGGCCCAGCTGGCCACGGAGCAGATGTCCTGCAGTGGCACTCCCCTGAACAAAGCCCAAGAGGCGGCTAAGCCCCTTATGGAATGAGCTCTGATGCCCCTTGGGGGCTGCACTCCCTTTGCTTCATAAGCCATAGTATAGCGTCCACAAGCCAATGTGAGAGGCATTGCTTTGAAATGGGACTCCCCTTATGCAGGGGAGCCCTTGAAACAAAGAGCTGGTCGCTCTTGTGGAAAGCACTGGTCCTGGTCATATATGCTTGCAGAGCACGGACGCAACACAGAGCATTCATCCCCTGATCCTCCGGGGAGGCAAAGGGTGGAGGGTGAAAAGCGGATAGCTCCAAAACCTCCTAAGTGAACGCAGGAAACCATTTCGGCATGAAGGCCGGGTTAGGCTTAAGGGGAAAACCTTATCCCCACTAGGGGGAATTTGGCGCACGAGGGGTGAGCCGAGAGTGCATGTAGCTCACTGACCCGTTTAGCAGATGCCAAGGCCGAGAGCAAAACTGTCTTGAGGGACAGCAGCTTAAGGGAAATACTCCTCAAGAGGCTCAAAAGGATACAGAGACCTCGCTTCCAGCACCATGGGGAGGTCCCACTCTGGAACAGATCTCCTGATGACCAGCAAAGGTGCACCTTTCATAAATCTGCGGGTTAGAGGGTGCTGCCTGACGGTGGAGCCCTCAAAACCCACATGACAGGCTGAAAATGCAGCCAGGTAGACCTTAATAGTGGAAAAGGACCTGCCTCTTTCCATGAGGTCTTGCAGGAAACACAAAATATCAGGCACAGAGCACTGATAAGATGTGAGACCACGCCCATCATACCACCCTTCGAACACTTGCCACTTACAGCCATATAGGGATCGCATGGAAACGGCCCTGGCATTCTGAGTAGTGGCGATTACACACGGCGGGAGCCCCAGTGCATTTAGGTTCGTCCTCTCACGGGCCAGGCCCAGAGAGCCACCCTGTCCGGGTGGGGGTGGTAAATCTCCCCGTTGGCTTGGGACAGTATGTCCGTGCGAACGGGAAGGCGCCATGGCTCGGTGTATAACAGAGGGATTATCTCTGCCGGGGCTTCGGGCCACCTGGGTGCTATCAGAATGAGAGACAGGTCGTGCTCTCTCACCCTGGCCAGCGTGAAAACTATCAGGCACTGGGGAGGAAAGGCGTACAGCAGCACTTTGGGCCATGGGTGGGCCAGTGCGTCTGCCCCGAGGGGCGCGTCCACGTCCTTTGGCGAGAAGAACATAGGACAATGGTGATTTTCGCGGGAGGCGAAAAGATCTACAGCTGCCTGTCCGAATCTCATCCATAACCTCTCCACTATCTGCGGGTGAAGACGCCAATCCCGTAGATTGGGTTTCCCCTCGATAGCAGATCCGCGCCTCTGTTCAGAATGCCCGAGACATGAGTCACGCGTAATGACAGAAAAACCTGTCTGCTCCACACCAAAAGCCTGTGAGCTAGAGCGTGGAGTTTCGACGAGCGCATGCCGCCCTGACAGGCAAGGCAGAAAATTATTCAGAGCTTTCCAATTGGTAAAAACTCTAAATAGTTAATGTGTGTTGAACGTAGTCTGCTCAGCCACAGACCGTTCACCGTTCTGCCTTCCTGGGTGGGTCCCCAGCCTGTTAAGGACGCATCTGTCGTCACAACTTTCCGCATCGTAACCGTCCCGAGGGGGGTTCCCCGTGCGTAAAAGTTCTCGCTCTCCCAATGGCGCAGGGCCGCCGAGCAGGCGCGCGTCACCGTTACCGAGCGGCAGAGATCGCGAATCGGCTGAAATGTAGTGACAAAACCCATTTCGTGAACGCTCTCATTTTCAGGAGACCAACGGCACAACTTGGATAGATGAAGCCATGAGACCCTGCAGCCTGAGACATGTGCGATATTGTACCCTCGCCCCTTCTCTGAACTGCGACAGACAGTTCATCAGAGAGCGAACGCGCTCTTGAGAGAGACGCGCTCGCATGGAGACTGAGTTCAATTCCAAGCCCAGGAAAATGACATTCTGACTGGGAGTCAGATTGTTTTTGCTCGCATTCACCTAGAACCCGAGGGATGTGATGTGCGTGAGCACCCGGCCGGTGTCCAGCGACACCTTCTCCTTCGATTTGGCTGTGATGAGCCAATCGTCTTTGTAAGTCAGAATTCTCAGCCCTGATAGTCTCAGGGGCGCCACGCCCACCTCCGCACACAGACAGAACGTTCGGGGACCCGAACGGAAGAACTGTGAATTCGTAACAAATGCCTTGGTAGGCGAAACGAAGATATTTCCTGTGTGGAGGGTAGATGCTTATGTGAAAGAAAGCATCTTTCAGATCGACTGATGTGAACCAGTCGTTCTGCTTATGGCACAGGCGAGAGAGCCTTGTGTCACATTCTGAAATTGTATTTCCTCAAATGTTTGTTCAACACTCGAAGGTCCAATATAGGGCGTGGGGGCGCCACGCCTTTTGGAACATGAAAATACCAGGAATAAAACTCATGGTTTATCAGATTGGGTGGCACCATCTGAATCGCTCCCTTGTTAGGAGGGAGGAAATTTCCTCTTCCAGAATGTGTGAGGCGTTTTCTTCTGTGTGAGAAGAGAGAACGCCGTTGAAATGCGGAGGTTTTATTGCAAACTGCAGCTTGTAACCCTGGGTTACGGTACGCAAAAACCCACTCGGGCACTGAAAACGGCTTGCCAAGCCGCTTTGTGACTAGCGACCGCCCCCGCTCGGGTCGGAGCGGGGCTGTATGGGCCCAGCTGGTTCATTTGTGATGCAAGGCGCCATCTAGTGGGCACACTAGAGGCGACATGCAGGGGTTCGGAGGGATTTTCTCTCTCTGCAGTGAGAAGTTTTCTCTGCGGAGAGAGGTCTTCTCTCCAAAACGAATTCATTAGATTCGTAACTTTGTGTGTTTTGTGTTGGGCAAACACTGGGGCCGAAGCCTTTATTGACCGAGTGAGGGGAACATAGTGTGGTGTCCACTGTGCTGAACTTTCCCTCACAAGGTGCCCCCTGAAAGTGGGGGAAAAACACATACCTGAACACATGAACTGGGCAGTCTAAGCGCAGGCAGAAAAATAATATCCGCGGAGAGAGAAACTCTCTCTGTAACGGATTTATTTAATTCGTTTGTTTAAAAGTGTTATTTAGTTATGTGTGTTTTGTGTTGGGGAACACAGGGGCCTTCCACACACAACGTACACTAAAAACACATGGGCTGGGCAGCCGCAACTGAGCTGTGTGAGCCCAGCTGGTTGATTTTTGATGCAATGGCGCCCTCTTGTGGACGGACTCAGGGCGACATGCATGGGATCAGAGAGATTTGCTCTCTATGTTGGCAGATATATAAATCTGCACGAATTCATTTGATTCGTTTATAAAATGTGTTGTTTAGTAATGTGTGTTTTTGTGTTGGGAAACACTGGGGCCGAAGCCTTTAATAACTGGGTGAGGGGAACCAAGTGCAGTGCGGTGTGGTAACACTGCTATGTACTTTTCCTCACGACAACCCCCCTGTAGGGTGGGGGTGGGACACACACACATAACGTCCACTAAACACACGGGCTGGGCAGCCACGAGACGGGATTAACCGATCGTCAGTGGGAGACCCTGTGTAGCGTTACTCCCAATGGTCGAACAACAGGCAGGCCGCTTGCGTTCGGGGCCTTCTTCCTAGGAAGGCATAAATTGAAGGCCTCAACGCGTAATCGTAACACATTAGTGCACTGAGCACACTGTCAGCTCGCGCCGACTGAATCAACACTGTGTTTATCGCGTGCGAGGCGCGCGCTGATCACAGCGGGCAGCCTGGTAGCGCTTAGCTTCTCTGTGACGGGTTGTAACGTTACAGAGAAAAACGAGCAGGGGCGAATCCCGTGGGATTCTGCGTGTCTGTGACAGAATGTGGGCGCGGGACTGCGGGCACATTTACTGCACTGAGAACACTGTCAGCTCGCGCCGACTGAATCAACGCTGTGTTTACAGCGTCTGACCACACAATGTTGAGGCGAACGGCCGCTCGCTCACAAACTTCCATGGAGGATGGACTGAGGCAAAGCCGCGTGAGCGCTAGCCTAGGGAACGCTAAACGGACCGCGTCATCCCCGTCGCCGGAACCGACCGGTTCGTCAACGAGAGTGGGGTTTTCCCGCGAAGATGTCCTCTTCAGGGAATGCTGATTGGGCTGATGTCAGCTCAAATATTAAGAGAGGTGGCGCTCCGGGAGTCCCCCGGTAGCGCGTCATCATCACCGTGTCTCCCCTCCGAGTCAGAAAGGCCAAGCACGGCGCGGTGGGTCGTGCAACTAAGGCCGGCTATGTAAAAGCTACAAGGGCAGCAATTACAATGACCGCAATTCTCCGGGTTCTCCACAGCTTTGAGCGTGATAAGCCCAAGCAGACCGCGCAGGACGAGAGGGTCCTTAGCGGCGATGAGAGCACCACACGCGGCCAGGCAGGCTCGTCATGATAGGCTGTTCCCCGGGGGAGCGGCTGTTTAGACGGTCACATAGCCATGGGTGGGCCAGCGGTGAATAGCTCGGAAAAATCCGTGGCGGGCAGCCATGTAAGGAGGAGCAGGTGAAGGACAGCGGGAGCTCGGGCGGCTCCGGATGCAAAAAACACAGCTGATAGGCTGAAGAAACGACTGTCACTCACGTCTGGCGAAGGCTGATCTGGCGATATGTCCTCCTGAAGACTCGAAAGTGAGAGCAGCGTAACGTTAATCCAACCGAACTGTGTCAATGCAGAGATCGCGAGAAGCGAATGACAACTGAGGAATAGCAGCGCGCCCAGCTGTTATATGCCCGTAGGTAAGGGGGTGTGGCCCTACCTGGCATTGGCTGCGCGCTTCTGTCTGTTAGCCAGACTTGGTGCAATTGGATGCTTCTGCAGAGGTCAGGTACGGATGCCCTTCCCATAGGTGGATCTCGAAACGAGATGATAAAAGAGAACCTATACCCCAGCTGCGCAGTCGCAGAAATTTTAACCCGAAAGTGTTGCGAGCTGATAGACATGATGGCAGGTGAAGGCGGTGTCCCCGTAAAGAAAATAGCTACAATTGTACATTTCAACAATGTTGGACGCAACAGTTTACATGGATCTTACCCAGTCATGTCGACAACCTCCATGCTTTTTGTAAGGTGTGTCGCGTTGATTTTAATATAGGCCACGGCGGGAAAAATGACATTATAGCCAGCACATTAAAACACAGCGGCACCATCGCGCAGAAGAGGCAAGTATAGGGCACACAGGCGATCTCATCCTTCATCACGAAAGGACAGACACAGTTTTTGATGCTCAAGGAATGAACTGTAAATGTGTTAAAATGTGAAATGTGCGTTAAATGAGTTTGTATCAGTGTTAAAAACTGTGATGTTTTGTTTTAATAAAATTACAAATAAAAAAATAAAGAATTATGAATAAATAAGTTATGTTTTCATTTATGGGTATTGCAATGTAATAATGCACTGAACACGTGCACGTAACCCAAGTTTGTTATGTTTCGTGGTGCGGGTTAGCCCAGTTTGTTTTTGTTGCCGTGTGTGGAGCCTGGGGTGTCTGCAGAGACCGTGTCTTTTTACAGTGTGTTCAGGGGACACGCAGCTAGCGGATAGTGAGGAGATGTTTGTTGTATGTGACAAAACATGTTTTGGCCTAAAAAACGTGTGACATCGCTTAGAGCACCTTTGAATGTCCTAATTGAACTAAGGCCTAATCCTGGTTTAATCTAAGACCTGTCTGTGAAACCAGGCTTTAAAGTAATATAATATGACTAATTTTTGATTACGTTGACCTCGTTTATCAAATTGATTTGAATTGGAAAATCTTGTACTATATTAATATAAAAATAAGAGAAGTAAATACACTCCATTATCAACAACATGAAGCACACTCAATTTTATGGAACTGCAGTGGGTTCGTGCAGTTTAATGAAAAGCTATTAATTAAATTATAATAAAAATGATATAAAAAATAAATCATTTGAAATAATTTATGGTTACTTGCATGTCATATGACCATTAACTGACATCAGAGAACTGTGAACTTCATTTTATTATTATTGACTTTTTTTAGTTTTATTATTGATCTAACCTTTAAAGGGGGTACTTCAAATACAGGTCAAAGAGGTTCAGATGACAAAACAAGTTGAGGTATCCCTGCATTGCATGTAAATATGAAATGGCGTGAATTTTTACATTTTAATGTGTTTTAAAGACAATTGTCTTTTAAAGACAGTAATAAGCGGTTAAATGACTCACTGATTGATAATTTATATAAGAATTAATGGGTTCCAGTGATCACATACTGTGTGGATTTCAGTTTTCATTGATCAGCACATGACTTGTTGCTTGGTCTGTGTGTGCGATTCCACACACCTGGAAAACCCACTGAACATATATAAGCAGTAGGCTTTATATGAATATTATGGCAGTAAATCATGAAAAATGTACTGCCCTTTGTGAGAATAATGTAATCATGTAATCAATAAAAAGGTTACTGTAGATTACTGTTTTTTTTTTATATAATCTAATTTACTTCATTTTTGTAACCTTCATGTAAACAGTTAATACTCAGCCAGCAATGTGTGTGTAATCATACGTGTGTAAGTATCTTTATTCCAATCAAGATGAGCTTTATATATATATATATATATATATATATATATATATATATATATATATATATATATATATATATATATAAGCTCATCTTGATTTTAAAGTTAGGAATAAAGATACTTATAGCAACCGATACATTCTGATTAATTTGGTTCTTTACAATCTTCTGTAAAAACTTGCGAAGAAAGAATAAAACCGAATAGCTGTAATTTTGTTCATCATAGAGTACCATTTATTCATTTCAGTATGGCTACATTTTGCATTATCATACATAAATAGGTACCAATCATAGAACATTTCATTTTTTTGTGATGTTAAAGTAAAGAAAAGGCATTCATATAACTATTCTAAATATTTTAAGCACTTAAATAGTAGCTTTATTGTGTAAGACAGTTGTACAAGTATTTCAATCAAAAGGTAGTATATCCTTTGCTTGGACTATTAGTTAAACTTTCATCGTTCCATATATGTTAATTACAATATATATATAGTGCAATTATGAATAGGATGAATTATGTGTGATTTTAAACAGATTAAGTAGACTAGATTGTAATAATTCTATATATTTAGTTCACTGGAGAGTCTCATAGTTGCATTATTGGGTCAAATGAATGTATGGCTGATTTGGGGTCAGTGTATAATCTCCATTTTGATGATGGTAAAAATGAGTACAAGTATGCTGAATGAAACTGACCATCCACTGCGTCCGATTCCTTGAAAAACAACAAGAAGTAGTTATGATTTCGAATAGGCTTCAGCATTTTATAACTTGTCAGGTTAGTTCAGTCAAAAAGTAAAATTCTGTCATTAATTACTCACCCTCATGTGAATCCAAAACAATAAGACTTATATTCATCTTCAGAACACAAATGAAGATCTTTTAATGAAATCTGAGAGATTTCCGTCCCTCCACTGAAAGTCTAATCCCTCTAAAACTCTGATGTTTCAAAACGTTCATAAAATACATCTTTATATCTGTCACTTTATATGATGAACAGATTTAATTTAGGCTTTATTCACGTATAAACATTTCTGTCTGGAGGGACAGAAATCTCTCAGATTTCATTAAAAATATCGTAGTGTTTGGAACAACATGAGGGTGAGTAAATGATGGCAGGGTTTCAGATTATTTTTTGACACCTCACCTGGAGCGCCTGCAGTAATTTTGACAGTGGTAGTAGCAGTTGTAGTAGTCGTCAGGGCAGTATTTGGCTCTGCTTTTCCTCCAGTCAGACCGAGACCCAGTTTGTCCAGCTCCGACTGGAACTGCAGTGAGATCCAGGTCCGCACGGCCGTTTCATTTTCAAATGTTTTCAGATCATCCACAATTGTTACCAAGAAGACCCTTGACATCTGACACACTGAGGTTCTGTAACATAAAACAAGTGGAAGTTGTGATGAGGTGTACATGATGAAAACATAGAGGAAGAAATTACAAAATGCTTTTCTTTGCTCACCGATATCACATTTATATCCAGATTTCTGAAAGTGGACAGGCTCATGCTGATATTATAAGTTGTCAGATTCTTAATGTAACCTAGATCTGCACCACCTACAAAAAACAATACAAGCTTAAAGTGAATGAATTGTTTGTCAATCTGTGTGCACAACAGAGCTGGTATTTTAAAAGTGGCATGACATTACGTCAAGGTGCATGTGGATTCGGTGGGATTAAACTGACAATTGAAGGGCTCCCTTACCAAGAAAAGATTCAACAAGCTGGAAAATTGACAGAACTGCACTCTGGTTTGCAGGTATGGGAAATGCTTTGTTAGCAATGGTGAAGAGGGCCTTCTTGTTTTCAGATGAACATTGAGACACATCCAAAGCATCGGACAGGCTGTTATTGAGGATAATACAGAGAAATCTTGTGATTAAGCATTAAATGCAATACAGATATATAACTATATATTTTCAGGCAATATATATATTCACACAAAATACCATTCAAAAGTTTGGGGTTCTGCAAGGATGCATTAAATTCACCCAAAGTGACAGTATGACAATTTGAATGTTATAATAGATTTCTATTGTGAAGAAATGCCTTTTTCTGTAATCTGTATTCACCAAAGAATCTTGAAAAATGCAACATGGTTTCCACAAAAATATTAATCAGCTGTTATCAACAATTTTCAACATTGATGATAATAAATATTTCTTGAGCAGAAATTCAATATATTAGAATGATTTCTGAAGGATCATGTGACACTGAAGACTGGAGTAATGATGCTGACAATTCTGCTTTGCATCACAGGAATAAATAACATTTTTAAATATTAAAACAGTTATTTTGAATTGTAATAATATTTAACAATATTGCTGTTATATTGCTATATTTTGATCAAATAATTGCTACCATGGTGAGCATAATAGACTTCTTTCAAAAACATGAGAAAATCTAACAGACGTTACAGACCCCAAACTTTTGAAAAATAGCGCGTGTGTGTGTGTGTGTGTGTGTGTGTGTGTGTGTGTGTGTGTGTGTGTGTGTGTGTGTGTGTGTGTGTGTGTGTGTGTGTGTGTGTGTGTGTGTGTGTGTGTGTTATAAAAAGCACCAATAATAAACATTTAAGAGTACTACTAAGTCTTTACCGTATGCTTTCAGGCAATATTGTTGACAATGTGGTGACATTCAGAGAGCAGAGATTTTGTCCTTTCACTAAATTCAGCTCAGCAGCAGTCAGATTATTGTTAGCGCTTAGGTATTTGGTAATAATTAGTTTGCTCTGAAAGATAAATTAATAATTTAACACAAAACCAAATAGTTGTCATCTGTAAAAGTAGTAAGATTCATCATAAAATTCATGTCAGAATCTGCACCTGTGCAGGGGACCATTCGCCATCATTGACATTCATCAGTGCAGCCAGTGTGTCGACTTTAGTGATGTTCCATTTGTTTATTTCATCTGCTGTCGCGGTCCTGGACACTGACTTCAGCACCTGGACCTGATCGTCTGAAAGGCCATTTGGCGATGTCTGATGGACAAGAGCAACACATCTACATTAAAACTGTCCTGGATATCCTGGATGATTTGATTAGATCTTAATATATGACATATTACCTCATTGAGTTTGTTCAGAATGATTCTCTGGAAGGCGCTATCCTCAATCTTTTCACACAGGCTAGCGAGGTTGTCCCTCACTACAGTAGTACTCAGACAGTTTTTGAACTGCTCCTCATCATATCCAAAGGGGAAGGCTCCATTGCTGATGGTAAGACTAGTGATGCTACCATTGGTACAGACACCCGCTTGAAACACAAGTAAACAAATGATTTAGGAAATTTTGTGGTTAAAAGTTACTCTATTATGGAAGCGCGTTTCCACCACGGAATAAAAAAGGTAATTGTGACATTTTATATCACACTATTTTGAGTTTTTTCTGCGATTGCGAGTTTATAAAATCAGAATTGTGATATATAAACTTGCACTTATAAGAAACACAGTCATAATTGGGAGATAAAAAGTCATAATTAACCTTTAATTTCTATTTTATTTTTTGTGGGGGAAACAAACTTCCATACTCTATACACCTTATCTTTAACATAAGAGCGGGCGCCATTTGCAAATTGAACTTGAAAAACAGTTCGGGATAATGCAAACTGGTGTTTGTTCAAATTTTATTGTAACTTATTATTGAAATCATAAACTGGTTTCAATCACAATCACCTATAGCAGCTAATAAATCTGAAACCTTGCACACTTACAGGAAATAGATTACATTCACATTGAAAAACTAGGTGGATATGGACGTGTTTATCGAGCAATATCACACTTGCAATCGCCCTGTAGTGCTGAATCTCATTTCCAGAGGCTGAATTCAGTATTCAGGACAAAATTGTCTAATTGTAAAAATATGAGAATATATTTGAAAAAAAAAAATGAGATAAATATGGCATACGTATGTCTCTCTTGCGTCTTGTGGGTATGGATGGAATGATTGCTCTAAACAGCTTTTTGAGTTGTAGTTTTGGTGTGTTTCGTACACGCACAAATGGTAAGAAGGTTGAGAGGAACTTGTTCAAATCACTCTGTTAAAAACAAGAGGGACATTTAAAAAGTTTTAGTCAGTGTTTACTGAAATCTGGTGTAGATTTTACTTTGAAACAGTTTTCACTCAGAAATTGCTAGTAAAATTCACCAATAATTACAAAGAACTGACAGGTAACATTTAATTAAATGTACAATTTTGGCTATAACTGTATTTACTTGTAAAACATAATCCAAATTTATTTTTACAGTATAGCTCAACTGTGTATGATTTTCATATGTATAAATGTACGTTACCTGTTTGAATGATCTCCAAAAACCTTGTGAGAAGTACAAGGGCAGAATTCCCAGATCACTAAGCGTTTTCTGATTCCAACTGTTTGATTGTCTAAATAATACAATCATAATCTTTCATTAACAGACAACAATAACCAGTGCACTTTTTTTTTTACTAATGAATAGAATCAGGACTGAAAAATATATTCTCTGCATAATGATGATAAGTTGACATACAACAAATCCTTTAATATCAAGATAACTTGCCCATATTTTGAAGTTCCCTTCACCAGGACAGCTTCCATTGCTGATATTTGATCAACTGAGAGATCATTGCAGTTCTTCAAGTTCTCAAGGATTTCTGGGTCTGAGATTTTAATGTAGTCACTGCTCGCAGCACATGCCAAGTTGCCCAGCACTCCCAAATCCTGTTTCTGGATGATTCCATTAGTGCCCTGAATGGAGTAATATATACAGTATTATATATTAAATAATGTCTACAATAAAAATATTAAATCATAATATCTACAGGGCGTGACACACCAAGCCGACATTCGGCCATTGTCGGGCCGTCGTTGAGCTAATTTTTGCACTGCGTTTTATTCGGAACAGCGTTGGTGGATTTCCGGCTGTTTAGCTTAGTGAACCAGTGCACAAAAACCAGAAAAACAGAAGTGACTGTTTCACTTTTTGGAATGACTACTGCCATCTGTTGGTACGGAGAGTTATTTTCTCGCAACATGCAAGTTTGGAGTGTGTTCAAGCACAACATTTTGGCCTTGATACAGGCGAAACCACAGTCAGGTTTCGTCATTGTTCTCTGATGTCAGTTTGGTGTGTCTGGGCCTTAAATAATCAATATCATTGGATGATACTTACAAAGCAATTTAAAGCATTATTCCACAAGATGTCCCTTCTTCCCCTCAGTGTGCTTGAAAAGACTGAGAGATCTGCTGCTCCGACCTCAGTAAAATAATCCTTGCAGAAGGTTTTGTTGATTGTTCCATAACTGAGGAGGAACAAGACAACTTTAACAGAATAGTCATTGAAAAATGTCTGAGCATTAATATAAATTACCGATAGAACTTACTTGTAGTAAAGCAACATATCAGGAGGATAGCTGTTAAAACTCACAGTAGATTCATTTTTAATGAGGTTGTACATGCAAGTCAGCTAGGAAAACAATAAGCAACAAATCATGTTCATTTGAGCACGTTTTGACTTTAAGCTCAACTGAACACATTTTTGAATACTGTTTTTGTCAGCTCTCACCTGAGTCTCGCTCAGTACCACCTTAGATCTGCCTGTTCTCCGTCGGCAGGCTTTGATCAGGTCTCTGGTTTTACTTAGGGTGAATTTCTGTATACGGGAGCATGTAAATCCTTGCAAAACGTCCACTGACAGGCTGTAGAAAAAAGTCACGCATTTACCAATCGTTACTTTCAACGCATACTCGTAATGTATTTTTGCATAAACCAGTTAAAAAAAGTTTGCAAAGATCCTTACTCGTCAGATTGATCAAAAGCATTGGCAACAGTATCAAAGAACAGAACTGCCTATAAATAAAAATATGCCATTAGCAGAACAATAATCTACATGTAAAAACTATATAATGGATGTTTTTATTTTTGTAAGTTATAGTACCTGTTCAGGTTTCCATTTTTTAGTGTTAAACTGTTTCACGACTGTTTGATTTAAATCTGATTGAATATTCACAAAGTTTCTTGGAATCTGAACAGCCATATCATCGGGAACGTTTGCCACTAGGTCAGCTGCTGTCGAACTCAATTTGATTATCTAGAGATAGAAAAGAAGTAAAAGACCCAACTTTATATGGTTTGCACTCGAAATGTCTCTCAATACGCATGAATGTTGTTCGCATACCTGGGTCACAAAGGTCTTCTGAACAATATCTGGCGCACTCAGTATGTATTTTACAAATTGTGTGTTTTTAGATGTTGACAGAATTTCAGACGGCTGCATTAATGTCAGTACTGTTGAAGGGAGCCCTCCAATCAGGGATCCAATATTCAGCAAGCTGCTGGCATTTTTGAACTGCACAAAAGTACAAAAAGTTATTTCTTTTGTAGGATTTTGAGGTTCTGCTGAAGAGGTAATTTCAACAAGTTTTAAGGGAAGTTTCTTCCATTGGACACTTAAATATTACCTCAAATGATCCACTGAGAAGCACTTTTATGATTGCCTGGGCTTGTCCAAAGCTCCACCCAGGCACATTGCCCAGTGCTGAGACCCCACTGATAAGAACCGATGCATTTATTGAGTTTAATTGAACAGTTGTTAAGCCAACGACTGCATTTCCCAAGTTGTTAATAGCATTAGCATCTATGGTTTTGATGTTTCCCGCAAGGGCTGCAGATATCTGAAGACGTGTATGAGGAATATCAGCCAGTTACAACACAATTACATGAAGAAATGACTTGACTTTATGTTTTAATGGAATACTTACTGCAGGATCCACATTGGAGCAAAATGACCTAAAGTTTCCAAGGATAGTATTAGTTTGACTCTCGTTTAGTGCTGTAAAGGTTGATACTGGGGCATCGCACTGCAAAACTGGAGGCAAACTAGAGCACAGAGAACATAGTTAATGCTTTGACAACTGAACTCGGGGAGAACGCTCTGAGATTTTGATCTGGTCTCAGTTCAAACTTACTCAAACAAACTAAAGCCGGGGTTTTGCAGAAAGATGAGTTCAGTGTAGCGGCTGAGCACATTCTTTGGAAGTGTCGTTTGATTGAACAGCTTTATGTTTTCAGGGTTCACAGCGAAGGTTTTTATCTGCAAACAACAAAATGGGACAGGAATAAGCAATATGTATTCATTCGCTTTCACCAGTATAATGTCACACAAAGCATGGTCTGATGATAAATCTGATTGTATTGATGGTCTATCTATGTGAACAACTGGATATCGTTCATACCGTGCTCTCAGGACCGAAAGAGTAGAGATCGTCCAGACTCAGAAAAGTTATAAATATACCAATGTTGTTCACAAACCACGCAGTTGAGTTAAGTGTTGCGTCAGAGGTGTTGTAGCATTTTGGAGCAGAGTCTGAAATGTAAAAAATGTACGAAAATTAATTTGATATTTTTATTATATACATATATTTCAGTAAAAAAAGTTATTGTTAAATATTATTACAACTGAAAATGTTATTCAAATAACAGTTTACTGTTTTAATACATTTTTTATAGTAAATTGAAGTATATTAAATAATTGACTTAATTCCAGTAATAACAATAATAATTCAAGTAAATTTTTGAAGAGAAAAAAGACTAATTCACCTGCTTTCAGATAGGTCTTAATGGTTGTGTACACATCTGCACTGGAAATCTGAGAACCATTGAAGGTGAAATTGTTGCCTAAAACATTGACCCTAGAAGACCAGAGAAAGCACTTTAAAAGTTACAAAAGACTTCGCATTTAAACTTCCCAGGAAACAAATTTGACCGTAGGCATTTGCACTAACATTTTTCTGTATGACAGGCAAGATGCATTCAGTGTGTCCTTTGACCCTAGTATATCTTTGTTCAGGAACTTCAAGTAGAGACTCAATCTACGGTTAAACCACAAATCAATCTCCGTCTGATTGTTACTTGTCAGTGCCAGAGGCCAGACACAGGGAAGGATGGCGCTTTTAAGATTATCTGGAACATTTTCCTGCAAAAACGAAGAAAGCAATTACAACGATGAACTGAAATATTATTATTATATGTAAGAGTCCCTACATAAAATGTGTTGTTTCGTACATTGTATTACAGTGTGTGCAAATAAAGCAAAACTCACGGTCTCCAAGAACTCAGGGGTTCTGACAAAGTTGTTAAAGATGACACAGATTTGTGAATCATTGTTCACCCCTTGCAGCTGTCTGAGGTAGGTTCCCAGCTCAGAAGGAGATACAGAGTTTATGATCTGAAATACATGAATAATACACCGGTTACAGTTACATCATCTACATTGAGCATCAGAACTGTAGAGTTGACATGGAGCGTACCTCAGATTTCCGAGGTTGTGGTATCAGAGAGAGGAAGGTGGTCAGATTTGGAAGCGGCCCAAAGCCGGACAGGCTTTCGTTTAGGAATGTGATAAAGCTGTTGTTTTTGTAGCACCTCAGAGGCAGTGGCCCTACAAGAAAGAAGAAAAAAAACATCAAATGGTCTTTATCAGATGTTAAGTGAATAAAACAAGATACTGATAAAATAACTAAAATAATTTCTAAGTATTATTTATATTTTATAAGTGTAAAAATATATATAATATTTTTATATTTATAAAATGACTACGTTTATTATTTGAGTTGTATAATACAGCAGGGACAAAGGAATTTATGTGCTGTTAAATGAAGAAATACATGAAGAAATACCTCTGAAGGACTGAAGAATGCTATTGTAGATGGCATTTTTGGTATTTGGGGGTATTGAAGTGTTTAACAGGCTCAGTCTGTAAATTGAAAATAAACAGTGTATAATGTCTTCTCTCAGGATGTTCCAATGTATACTCACATAAATGCAGTGAGTGTACAGATCCAAAAATGTCTTTAAGTTATTTGTTCTTACGCGGATTGAGTGATATTGCAGTCCCTTGTGCTGAGGAGGGTAAAAAACGGAGATACGACGCTTTCTGAAAGGTTGGCTAACAGAGGTTTTAGTCTATCCTGGAACCAGACTAGAACTTCCTGATTAGTGACATTTGGATTAGACAGGTTGGCTCTGTCAAATATCCATCTTATCAGTACTGCATTGACATCTTGTGTGAGTCGGGCGTTCTGGACAGGAGACAATAATATCATTGCACCATCAGCATAGTTACTCTGTATTTAAAAAAAAAATAATGATTAGCATAAACATTGTTTTCACACCTCCACTTTCGGGGAAAGTAGGTCAAAGAAAGCAGAGAGCTGGCAATCCTTAACAAGCGTCGTGACATTGTTGGCAGTTGGAGGATCCTTAAGCGCACCAGGAGTGACTGAAAACTCAGCTAGTTGTTTTAGACCCAAAAGAGGTAGAACATCCACCTAATTTGACAAAAAAATTGACTGTCACAATGGTTGTTATTTTTTTACCATGAGGAAGTTTGCACAAATTGCAACATTTAACACTCACAGCTGTGAAGTTTCTGTTCAGTTCTAGAAGGTCCGTTAGGGGAGCTGACTGAACGAACGGCCCAAAGTTTCTGTTGATCCACTGCGTACTGTTGGTGTAATTTCTAAGACACCTGGGATCTGAAAGAGCCACAAGAACATTTTCATTGTGATTCATTATATTAGTTTAATGTGAACTCAAAATTTGTAAGTTGTCTCACTCATGGAGTGAGTGGTATTTGGCATTGGCACTTGATCTTTTAAATGGGGCATGACACAATATTTGTGCAAATTATTTCATATTGTGAATATTTGCATACTTTTATGAATTCAAAGAGGGTTAAAATCTTCCAAACCAACCATCAGTGTCATTGCGAGAGAGGAAAGCTTTCATGAACTCTTTGTAGACCAGATCCTGTCTTTGAGTGGCATTAGGTTTCAGTGGAAAGCAAACGTCTTGTCCATCTCGTAGAGGAGCATTCACAAAAGCCTCAGTGCTGAAAGAGAACAAACTTTTTTATCTTAGTGTCTGAAAATTACATTGTCACTTTATACAATGTTACCAAGACCAACTTACATTGTGCGGTAACTTTCACAGGTGAGGTTTTTGCTGCTGAGACAGGACAGGACTCCTTGAGATACTGATGGTAAGAAAGGCTTTAGTCGCATCTGAAACCATGAGCTAATGAAGACAGGATCTTTCAGTCTCTGAGGACTAAAGCGATCGACCCGGACGTCAACAAGCACATCCAGAACATCAGACAAAGACACATTGCTGGGACTCAGAGTCTGGAAAACAAACACATTTTATATTCTTAGTTTATACATTTTATAAACACATTAAATATAATATAATATAGAAATACTTGTTTTTATTTTGTTTTAAAAAAAAAATTCTGGTAACTTTCTTTTAATATTTTATATATATACACAACATTTTAAAAGTCTGGGGTAAGTAAGATTTTCTTTAAAAAAAAACTACTTTAATTCAGCAAGGACAGATTAAATTGATCAAAAGTGACAGTAAATACATCTATAATGTTACAAAATAAAGCAGCACATCTGTTTTCAAAATTAATAATAATAATAAAAAATGTTTCTTAAGCATCAAATCAACATATTAGAAAGATTTCTGAAGGACCATGTGACACTGAAGACTGGAGAAGTATTGATAAGTATAATGGTGAGCATAAGAGACTTCTTTCCAAAAACATTATAAAATCTTCCTGGCCCCAATAATTTGACCAGTAGTGTGATATTAAAAATATAGGCTTCTTACCATGTTGGAAAATTTTTGCAGTGCTTCATCAAGGTTTGTGCTGGTTTTGGTGAAGAAAAGCTTCCAGGTCTCTTTTCCCACATTGCTGGGCAGTTTGCAACCCAACACGTCGGCCACTTGTTGAGAGTTTAACTGTGACAACTGATGACACAAATGAGCTTTTATTAAAACTAAATCAATGACTAAAAAAGCTAAGTGTTTTTCTTTTGTGTAACATTACCGTTGGTAGACAGGCAAACTGCAACACAGTGAAGTTGCATAGATTCAGTCCTGTTGCATTTGGAGCCGCTGTTTTCAAGAACTGATCCAAAGCAGAGCTGCAAACCAGAAGAACATGCAACATGTATTACAGACCGTTGTGTCCTCAGTGCTGTAACTCATTTGAGTGCAGACAGAAGCGCTCACCTGTTGACACTTGCACAGAGGGAAGACTCTGGAAAAGGGAAAGACAACAAAGATTTGAATTTTAGAAACATCACAGACCTTTCAAATCAAGTAGGATATAATCAGTCACTTACCATTTACAGGAGTTGCTGTGCACTGCAAGAGGGAGAACAAAGTTGCATTACATTTTTTTTTTTTCATTGAAACATAAAAACAGACACAATCTACTGAACATGAAATGTATCTTTTTGTTCATGGTTACTTACTTGACCAGCTCTCTCAATGCACTCTGGAGGGAAATAAAACACAATTCACACTTAAATTGGGGCAGAATTTTTTATTCAGTTATTTTGATGTGATCAACGTATTTAGGAGCAAGTGTTATTGCTGGATTCTGCCTCACCATCGGGAGGAATCATCATCACTGTGTCTCTGATGGTCAGCAGGGCTTCAGACTGGTTAGAAGGGACTGATGATAATGTCTGATCTATCTTGTTCAAAGCTGATTCACAGAGAAAAGACAAAACAAATGTGATCTTATTCAATACTTATACATCCAGATCACTATTTGTTTTGGTTTTTAAAAGCCACTTACATGGTTTTGTAGTTTGCACAACTGAAGTTTGCCTGCAAAAGAGAAAACATTACATTGTTGGACAGGAACAAAATAAATAATAAAGTTGATAAATAAACAACAACAACAACCACATCAATAATAGTAATAATACAAATTTGTTTTAGATGTTTTAAACAAAATTATTAAAACATTAACAATAATAATTATTGTTGTTGTTTTAAAACAACATTATTATTATTTATTACAATGTTTTTAAAATATTACATAATTTAATAATAATATTAATAATTAATAAATGAAGTATTTCTACAATGTTGGATTATGCACCTTTCTGGCCTGAGTCTGAAGAGAGGGGAGGAAGTTGTTTAGTTTGTTTCTGTTAGGAGCTTGAAGAAGGAACTCAAAGACTCTTGTGAGGATGTTCGTTCGGTCGCCTAGTGAAGCAGGACCGAACACCAGTTCATCCAGTTGCTCCGGTGTGAGAATAGAAAGCACGTCCAGCTGCAAATGACACGAGACACAAACTTCACTGACACACATTTACAAAGCTTTTATAGATGTGTTCAATCAGTCTTTACTCAAATCATCACTAACAGCAAAAACGTTTGACTCACAGCTAAAAATTTCGGTTTAATTTTGAAATAACTTCAAGCTTTGCAAGCGGAAAGAAACTGCCAAAGTTTTGCTGGATGAAGCCAAACTGTTGTTAAATGGACAACGTGCAATCGACACCTGAAACGACAACATGAAAAACTTTGTTCATTACTGGTCATTTATATGGAGTCCTGTAAAGTATTATGTGTCAAAAAATTATGAATAGTCTAACTATTCTTAATGTGTATGTTAAATTGAATGATTTAATAACATCTACTTGTGTTTTGACGTTGTGACAAGAAAGGAACAATGAAGTCGTTGAGGACCCATCTCTGTGTTAAATTGCTCATCAATCCAGAATTATTATTTAGCTCCACAAAGCTGCGGAAATAAAACAATTAGAGATGTAAGAGGATAGTGATTACAAAAGTATTTTGGACGAGCTCATTATTCAGATCCTTTTTACAAGTTCCAGTGAAATACTGCGGTGCCACAGTAAATTATTATGTCAATGGAGATTACTCTGAGAATAATTTTCATTTATACAAATAAGTCATGTGTGTGTTTTCCACAGCTGTTGCAATGAGTACTAGCGTTTAATTTGATTCACTCAGACAGTTCACTCAAAAACTGAATCAGTTTTAGCCACACCGAAAGAGTAACACAATATTTTAGAAGGCAGAAAACAAACAATACCTTGTTTGTAATATGATGAATAAGAATTTATATTGTCACTATTGCTATTGTTTTATTATTATTAATATTTCAATTTTGGTTTCTGGATCCGCAAGAATCAGAAAGTAGATTCAATCTCAAGCAGGATGTAAATGTTAACTTATCGTCTGCAAATATCGTCTGGTTTGTGATAAGATAATCAAAAGTTTTCAGTTATCAGCTGAAGGATACATACAGCGCGTTGTAGGCCGGACAGCTGAAGCTACGGGTGGCGAGGCAAGACAGGAATCCTCTTGATATTGTGGGCAGCAGAGGCTTCATCTTGATTTGGAACCAGAATCTCATGAACTCCACATCATCAAGATTTCGAGATGTGAAGCTTTCTGCTGGAAGTTCAGCAAACAAGGCTGTGAGGTTGCTCTGAGATGAGTTTGTTACCTGAATCAAAAATAAACATCATGTCAAAAAAGGCAGTTCTTTGAATATCACACACACACACACACACACACACACACACACACACACACACACACACACACACACACACACACACACACACACACACACACACACACACACACACACACACACACACACACACACACACACACACACACACACACACACACACACACACACACAAAACACACACCACTTACAGATTTCTCCATCTGTGTTTGCAGTGGTTTGGAGAGTTCAGTGATCAGAAGTCGCAGGTTTTCCTCAGTGAAGTTTAGATTTGATTGAGCAACACATTGAATTGCTTTCGCCAGGCTCTCTCCAGTCTGCAGTATCTGCAAATGACCAGAAAGTAGCTTTATACCAAAACTGCAGTTAGCTGATATCTGGGCTGTACATCTCTTTTAAATATTTGCATCTTGTACTAGGTGTTCCCGTTTTTGTACATGCAAACAAAACAACATTGTTCGGTAGTTTTAGTTTTCACATTCTTTAGATGTGTGACATTGTTGGACATGATCAGGGTGTGGTTAACTATTCATAAGAATGAAAACTTGTGGTTTATGAAAGACTCACAGGACAGGAATTATTATTGCTGGTGACTTTGCAAATGTCGACAGGATCTGCAATTTGAGGTTCTGGAGCACTGAAAAATGTATAAAGAGCACAGCATTAGTTAAAACATATCAGATATGCGTGAGGAACATATGTTTCTAATTGTAGTGCATATACTATTGGCAATATAACTGCAATCCTTTTATTAATTAGTAATTTAGTCTTAATGTTTTCTCCAAATATTAAATAATCATTAGAGATATGGGAAAACCTGTTATCATAGAATATATATATTATTTTTTAACTGCAAGGGCCAAAAGTTAGATTTAATTCCAGATTTTCTGAAAACGGTTCATTAAGTAATTTATACATGTTTGAATAAGATTTGCTATATGTTTTAATGGGAAAAAAGACAAAAATACGGATTAAAAATACTTTTTGCGCATTCTGTGTAGCCTTTTAAAGAGGTCAAACATTTTCTGCAATAATTTTATATTTGTACCTCCTGTTTCTTCTGAGTGCTCTAATTTTATAATGCAGACAGAAGTGCTACTCACAAAAGAAAGTTGGATATTTCTGTGGTATTGGTAGGTAAAGTCTGGCCTGATACCAGATATTTCTTTATCACAGGAGTAACCACAAACGTGAACCATTCCCCGACGTCGTTGATGTTAAATGAAGAATTTATTGTGGATTGGGGGTCAAAGCTTTTGGTCCAGTTCACCAGAAGATCTATTGTTGCATTTCTGCTACTGCTTATATTTGCCTGAAAGAGAACAAACCCAGAAAAATATGTCAAACAGGCTTATGCATATTAGGGCAATTAAGTTAAAGGCATCTTAAAAATGTGATGCTCCTGGCACAAGAGAAAATAAGAGAGGCAATTAATAGGATTAGGCTATCTATAATGGTATTGAAATAAAATAAACATTATATTGACTCTAAAGCCACCTTTTTTAAAGTCTATTCCTTGTTTTCATCTGCCAAAATAATGTAATGCCTTTGAATTATTCATTTGGGAGTATTTAATAGCAAATCTATATATAAATAGATAATTTGATTCATCATTTGGCATTTCAAACTATTCATATGTTCAAAAATGTAAGGACTGACATCCCGGCCTAAATGGGCCTATTATACTATTTTATAACACACACACCCCACACACACACACACACACACACACACACACACACACACACACACACACACACACACACACACACACACACACACACAAACACGCACGCATCACCCCCCCCCCCACACACCCCCCCCCCCCACCACACCCCCCCACACACACACTTACTGTCTGAGCACTTGATCTGATGAATCTTCCCAGTGGTCTCAAATATACCAGGAAGTCTGTGAGGTTCTGCACACAGATGTGACAAGAATTAGCATCATCTTCTTCATTCATGTTTCATAACTGGACTTCATCATCATCATATACAAAACTCTTATCTAACCTTGGTCGATTCAACTGAAGTGACACTGGTAATGTTAAGTATTATGTTTGTGAGCGGCTGCAGGAAACTCCAGAAGGTATTATTGATGGAATCAGTTGCATTCAACTTAAAGAACAGCTCAGCTTTCTGCTCTGGACTGAGTTTATCTAGGACATCCAGCTGCAAAAAAACACAAAGATTCAAATGAATGACCACAAACAGTAACGGCCCATTCACACTGAGAACAATAACTATAAAGACGACTATATTAGCCTCCACACCAAAGGATGATAACATTCAGTTTATTCTAAACGTCTAAATGTCACCTGCCTCTTAAAAATCTCATTCAAAATGTGGTAAAAATAACATTTTTAATGTTGTCTATATGTTAATGTGGTGTTTTAATATGCTTTAAGACAAACCATGTTCAAATGCAAAAGTCAAAACCATTGCTGAGTATTAAACTGCAGTGAACCAAAGACAGTCTCAAAAACGCGGTTTAAAGTCGCCAGTGTTCTCAATGTCACAAAATCTGTTGTTGGCTAACCGGTCTGCGTAGACATAAAAACAAATTACATACATCGTATCTGATACATCGACTTGTGTAGACGACCCTGTATTATTCTCTCTTCCCCCTCTTCTTTTATTTCTGACCAAACTACTTCAAATTATTGACTACAGGGGGGACTTTAAAAAGCTCAAGCTTGTGAATCCAGGAAAAGTGATTCTGATTGATTCTAATGTTTTTCTCATTCCTCAGCTGGAAAAATAATTGTTGTGAAAGTGATTCTAAATATATATTCTACCACTGTGCCGTTATAGTTGTGGTGTGGACTGCACTGTTCTTTTGAATTATGAATAGTTCTTTTTGAACTATTTTTAAAACTATATCTTTACCGTAATAATTATCGTCCTTGGAGTGAACAGGCTTTAACGCTATGATTCAACTGCTCGGTTTGATCTACTTACCCCATTAAAGTTCGTTTTCAAAGCTGTGAAATCTCCCAGAGTTGCGCTAGCAGAGAATGTTTGGAAGTTCCGCGTTAACCATTCCCCGCTGCCGTTTGTACTATTCACACATCCAGCTTTAAAACAAACTCAAAGTCAGCAAACTCATTGCCAGAACCTCGTCTTTTAACTTTAGCCTAGCTGACATCTAAAAAAGAAATATTATTGCACAAAATACAGTAGGCCTATACCGTCAGATGTATTTCTTGCCAGAAAAGGTTTTATGAAGTTCTGATACACCATCATTTGTCTTTCAGGGCCGATTTGCAAACTCAGTTCCTGTACCCTGTAAAATGTAAATTAAGTTGATTTTCTTCGTCAACAAATAGCTCAAATATCTGAGAATATTAACATTATTTATGTAGCCTATATACACACAGTGCTTGGAAGCTCTGGCAGTTGAGGCTACTGCTTTGACTGAGGCAGGAGAGAGTCTCTTTGGACAGAGATGACAGGTATGGCCTGAGCTTCACTTGGAACCAGAGCCTCGCAAAACCCACATCACTCAGTGATCCCACTATTGTCCCATTGGACCTGGAGTTATTGATGGACCTCACCACAAGACTAAGGTCATCTCTATTTCTCTGTTTGGATGATTAAAAAGACACTGTATAGGTGACTTCATTTTAACGAGCAGTTTTAATATGTTTGGAATATGTTGATATTCTGATTTACAGTACCAGCAATGTGTACAAATTAAAGGCAGAGTCAGTAAATGCTTTGAGATTACTGAGATTCCCCTGCGATACGTCTGAAAGTTGTATCCCTGAACAGGTGAGGATGTTGTTGAGCGTTATATTTGAGAACTGAAAGAGGAATGGGGAAACAAGTGAGGATGATTCACATAATATGGAAACCTAATATTGCCCACATCTAATTGCATCAAAAGATAAAGACTCACTGAAGAGCATGTTGAACCAGTATTAGAAACGGTGCCTGTAGTAAAATAAATAAATAAAATAAAAATAAAACAAAATACATATGAAAGGGTAAATGTACGAAAGTAAAGAGTTGATAAGATTATTCAGTTTTGTGGCAAAAATGATTCAAAACGCACCATTTTGATAGTCCACTACACACTGAAGAAACAGAAAAGAAATCAAATCCATAAAACTTATAATTTCAATCAAGCAAAACTCGAAAAATTTTTACATACAATTTTAATTGATTCTAACATTTAACAAGCAGCATCCACAAATAAATATTGTGCAGAAAGTGCTAAATACCTGTCCTTTTATCAGTGTGGCAAATCCTATAAAAAAAAGTGTGACTCATGAACATGATATATTTAAAAAAAAAAAAAAAAAATTTGCACTGGGTGGTTAAGATCAGTAAAAAAAACCCAGCTCCTCTTACCTAAAGCAAACAGCACAGAAAGCTGAAAGTTTGCCATTTTCACAACGACACCCCTGATCCTAAACAAATACAATGCAACAATGGCATTATTTCAAACAAACATGGGAAAAAATTGCATTAATGATCAATGTGATGAATAATTATCTTCTTTATTCTAAATATATTTTTTATTTAATTTTCCAAACATCAAACACAGGAATGCAAGGATAACACAAGCACTTACCTTTACTCAGGAGTATCTCTGTGTGAGTGACAGTCAGCAGCCTAGCAGGTCCACTATTAACTGAGGTATCAAAAGGGTGTGGGCCAATTTACCCACGTCAGCAAACACAAAACAAGATCAACAACTAGGCTACTTCTCGAAATGGGCAAAACAAGATGCATGATTACATTCCTTTACTATCAAAACTACAAAAAATAAGCAAGTTTCCTTTCAATTTGAACTGAGATTCATCAATTACATACAGCATATGTTTTAGAAGAGCAATGTTTTTATTTTCTTTGGAAATTAATCAGACCCCCTTTAATTGGCATCTTTAACTACATGTACTAACGTTCAAATGAATAAAATGCACTTATTGTGTACATGTTTTTTACACTGTACTTATTGCTTAATTACAGCTGTAATTTCTGTAATTAAGTCTATTATTACACTGTCGACACTTCTGTTATTTACATGATGGATACAGTGCTCATGTCTATGTGCAATGTCATTTTAGGAAATTGCAACACTGTACAATAAGACCACATTAGTTACATTTTTGATGCATTAAATGCTAAGTTGTTTTAACCCATGTCTGGGTTCAAATATGGACAAACGGAAACATTGGTTTAAATTAACCTAGATATTTGACCCAAACATGGGTTGAAACAATCCAGCATTTTTACAGTGCAACATTAACTAACAATGAGCAATACATTCAATATCAATACTGAAATCAATATAAAAGAATTTATTATTGTTTGATATGTTAATTAATAATAAAATGGTCATTGTTAGTTCAAATTAAACCAGGACCAGAACATAAAAATAACAACAGACTTTTGATTATACTGTATTAATGCATGAGAAAATGTTGAAATAAGCATGGACTGAGATTAAGCATTTTTCCTTCTTAGTTCATGTTAACTAATGGAACCTTGTTGTGAAGTTTTACCAATAAAATAAACAAAGATACAATTCTGGTTTGGACATTGCCGACAGAATTGTGAATGTTTCGCTGGTCGACCCTTCTGTTTAAAACATTAACATCTGCCTTTTGAGGTCATCTACTTTAGCACGAATATTCTAAACAGGTCAATCCCACACATTTACAGTAGCTAATAAAACAAATGAACCCTGCTTTACATCAGTAGTGTATACATGTGCATAATTACATGAAGTGCTCTATTGAATGTGTATTTGTAAACAGTTTAATTGGACTTTATAGTAGACACAAGTCTGAATGTATTCCAACGAGACAGGCACCCGTCACGTAACCAGACTAAACCAGTTCAGATTGTCTAACCTGCTTTCAACTGCAACCCACTCAAACTTAAACAATAGATGTAAAATATTAGAACTGTTGCCTTAAGAACCCAGTGGAGGAGAAGTGTTGATATGTAGCTGAAATGTCTGGCATAGTTGTTTTTACAACCTGCTCTTGCACAAGATCATATGACTGAGAACATTGCTTTGGTTGTTTGAAATGTTGTCCCAGGATTAACAGTTGTACTTGGTGAAATTATTTAATCAAGCATGGGCTACATAAATGACAGCATTGTAACAAACTAGTGTAAAAATATCAGTAAAACTATTAAAAAAGCAAGAAACAAATTTGATTCTTCAAACAATCTGTGATGGAATTTTTGGTTAAGGACCAAAATGAATAATATTGCATAAACGTATAGCCATTATGTTAAGACTGTGTCTTAAAATCCAAATGACCAAATAGTAGTTTGCCAAGGCGCATGCAGCCTTACTTGTTGGTATCAAATTAGACCAATCTATGTTTTTATGTAACGATTAAAAAAGTTATGAACAGTCTTAAAAAAACATTTGATGACTATAGCTTTAAAGACTATTTTATGTCTTTTTTTATGCAACCAGCCCCTGGTTTCACAGACAGGGCTGAGAGTAAACCAGGGTTATTAGGCCTTAGTTCAATTAGGAGATTTAGCTTTAATAAAGGTGCCTTAGAAAGACTTCTTGAGACAAAACATTGGCACTGACATATTTTAAGATTTGCCAGTACAGATTGCTTTCAGTTTAAATAAGTCTGGGAACATGCGGAAAAAGTAATTAAAAAAAAAAAAAAAAAAAAAATTTGTCAATGGATTTTCCAGATTCTTTCAATAGAATACAATACAATACATGTGCACTTGAGCAGAAAGACTTCTTGTCAGAGTGACAAACAAAATCTGTAATTATAGGTAACATCAAACCACCAAATCATCTTAGAAATCTCAGGAATCACTGCTGCTTTGAGTGTCAGTGACCCAGTTTAAAGAAAACGATACCATACTTGAACATTAACACGAAGACCTTGAGGAAAGGAAACTACAACTTATAGAAACTACTACTGCTTTTAATTTAAAGACCTGTTATCAGTTGAGGGAAACTCAGTATCACGTGTCTAGGGGTGAGCGGGGGACATAACTTTCCACACATGCTAGCATGACGAAACTTTTTTTTACTTTTATAAGTATTTACTAGTTGCCATATCAACACTATAGGGAACAAATTGTGAAAGAACAAATTGAGAGAACAAAATTAAAAAGAAAAAAAAAAACTTCATCACTGAACATTTATTTAACCATAGCAAACCATAACCTCATTTCTTACTGAGGTTAATTTTTCATTTCTGTTTTCAGTTTACTTAAAATTAGACAAACCTGATATTATTTGAATCTTATACTGTATCTGTTATTTAACAGTGGAGATTGTTCTTTAATGCTTTTCTAACCAGCAGAAGATACTTTAAATCCCAGTCGCACAGTGAACTATTAGAACTATACTATTTACTTTTATATTTATTGAGAATCCTTGAGAAAAAGGTAATAAAGACAGAGTCAATGTTCAGAAATTATTCATTATTATTTTTTGAACTATACTGTATAGCTGTTTTGTGGTGTGTTTGTTGTCAAACTCAATTTTTTTTAATGATTAAAAATGACATTATTTAATATGAAAAGGTTAATAATTGTATTTTATTGACTAAATATTTTAGTTTGTCTAGTATATTTTTTTATTAGACAGATAACATTTTAATCTTTCATGTGATCATGTTACAACGTGCCCCACCTTTCACTTCCATTCTTTCGATTAAATCAAGAAAAACGTTTACACTGAAACAAAACCAAATAATTGTACTAGACATGTGGGAAATTAATGGGAAAAATACATTCTCTAAACCCCAAGTGGATTTAAACAAACTGAGAAAGTCAAAAAGTGTTAGGCTGTGCCCCGTTCTCCCCTATATAATCCATTCATGGAGAATTCATTTTTTCCAAATGCTTATTTATCTCCTTGTACTGTAGCTGTTCATGGTATTAACGTAGTGAATCACACAAACATCAAAGTAAAAAATAAAGTGAATTGATCTGCGTCTGTGACTAGATTCAGGTATCACTTGAGAAGTTGATGTTTGCAACAACAACAACAATTTACTTTAGGCAATCAAAACCTGTTCAACTTGATGGTTGACTTAGTTCATGATCCCTGTTTGAGTAGACTGACATCTGAAAATTCTGGATTCTTATGAAAAGAAAATAGTTTTTTAAATGCCAGTATTTCACTTGCACTTGTAGTGTGCTTCAAATCTTAAAAGTATATAAAAAAACCTGTATTTGCAGATGATGTAACATTAATGAAATAAAATATCAATACACTTTCATGACCGGTTTATTTTTCTTTCACTTTTTAAAAGTGAACTTTGTAATGATAAATTAAAAGTTTTACGTTAGAGTACATTTTAAACCATTGTTTTAAACCAAGTCTTTTGTCGTGCTTTAAAGAAGTGTACTTATTTTGATGTACTGACTAAGACACAAAAAGTACTATAATTTTAGTGTTATTCCATATTACATTTAAAGTTAATATATACTAAATGTACAACATTTTAAACTTTGTATTGCAGAATGTATTTCAGTTTATTTGTAGTAATAATACTTTAACCATGGTATAGTTTGGAACATCTGGACCGGTTGGGAAGTATTTTTGGCTTCCACGAACCGGGCCAGGGGACCACAGACGTGCCCCAGGTGGGGCAGCTAGGTGGAGGACAGGGACCCGACTCGGAAGGCCCGAAGGCGGCCCGAAGCAGGGTCTGAGTTTGGTGCACAACACTTTCCTGTCTCCATGAGGCGCCCAGGGATGCGTGAGAAGGCGAATGACCGGGTCATCGAACCACACCCAGCTGCTGTGCTGCCCTCTTGAAGCCCAGGAACCCTTACGGCTTACCAACATGCTTTGTAAGCTCTGCCCGTCGGAACGGACGAGAACTCACAGGCCTGGGGGGTGGGGGGTCGAGGATCCCCCAAAAGGCAGCAGCTGCCGGACAGAGGTGCACCTGTGTCGCGACTGACCGCTTCCCCGGGAGGGATAGCCTCGCAACCCTTCACCGCTCCTCCATTAAGGGTAGTGAGGGGGAAAAGCTCAGGCAGTTTCCAGCAGACAAAGGTGCTGTCCACAACCTAGTAAGCTCTCCATGCACTCCGAGAAAGAAAGGCACTGGGGCGGTAAGCTGAGAACCAGCGCAGCCCGCCCCGAGAAACCAATCATCCAACTGAGACTGAACGGGACACACAGGAGGGTTCCACTTGAGCCCGGCAGCGGCGGCCCATTTCAGCATAGCTGACAATTCTGGATCCAGCTCAGGCAACGTTAAACTCCCAGAGGGAGAACGCAGCCGAGTCGTCATCTCCAGAGGCCAGCTCATCCTCCGATGCTGCTATCGACATCCTATCCCCTGGGGGAACCCCAATTGAAACGGCTGATCGGTCGATTACAGAGGGATCAGCACATGTGACCGGCTGAGGAGTGAGGAGCCCACAGGGAATGGTTACCGGGCGAGACATCCATCACTATCCTCCGATCACCCATCCCACACGGCACCCGGGGGTGGGGCATGGTAATGGGGACTCCAGCTTCACGGACAAAGGCGTGTCTCAATCCTTTTTTAGGAATTTTTCAATTTTTTAAAGAATTCTTTGTATCATGACATCATCCCCAAAAGTCAACAGTCAAATCTGGAAATAGCCCTAAATGAGCAGGATTGGGCCGCTTTTGTCTCATGTGAAAATGTTAAAGATAATAGTGTCATTTTCCATAGTAAAATTAAAATGGTTATGGCATTATTTATTAGAAAGGTGAGGCACAGAAAAACAAATGACAATGATATACCATGGCTTAATAATGATTGTAGGTTGCGAATGAAGGAAAGAGATCAATTACTTAAAAGGGCAATTAAAACTGGCCTCACCTCAGATAGACAACTATTTACATCAGCTAGAAATAAAGTTATACATACAATGCGGAAGGCCAAAACAAATTTTTTTTATGAATATTATTTATAGTGCAAAAGGGAATGGGAAAAAAATCTGGCAAAGTATTAATAAACTAACTGGTAAACATGATAAACAAGACAAATTAACTGAACTTACAATTAATAATGTATTGGTGAAAGATCCATTCATCCTAGCATCTGAGTTAAACTTGTTTTTTAAGAACTCTGTTCAAGAAATAGCTCAATTATTTATGCCATCTGAAAGTGTTTCTTCTCCTATTAATTACGCGCAGCCTATATTCAAAAAAAAATTACAGAACCAGATGTGGCTTCCATCATTGATGAATTAAATAGTTCCAGAGCTAAGGATGAGTTTGGATTGGACACAAATTTCATTAAATTGCACAAACAGTCTTTAGTATGCCCTATTACACATATGATTAATCTATCTATTAAACACTCTGTGGTTCCACCAGATTGGAAGATGGCCACAATAACACCAATTTTTAAATCAGGGAGCAGATCAGACATCAATAATTATAGACCAATCAGTATTTTGCCTGTTATATCTAAAATTATTGAAAAATGGATAGTAAAACAATTAGTAAACACTTAAATATTTGTGGCTCTCCTCTGCATCACATGCAATTTGGCTTCCGTGCCCATCATTCGACCGAAACAGCTGTTACTGTATTTATTGAAAAGGTCAAACACTCATTAGACACTCATTCTGTTGTTGGTGCTGTTTTTTTGGATTTGAAAAGGGCATTTGATACCGCCAATATCAAATGCTCTTGTCTAGATTGACAAACTTCAATTTTTCCAAACAAGCCATCAGCTGGATGAATTCCTACTTAACCAACAGAACGCACTGTGTCTCTGTTAACAATAAATTAAATCTCCTCACCTTGAATGTTCAGTAGGAGTCCCTCAAGGCTCTGTACTTGCACCAATTTTATTTTCCTTATACATTAACGACCTGCCTACAGTATGCCAAAACATCAATATTTTAATGTATGCAGACGATGCAGTAATTTTTACACACGCCAAAACTGCTCAAGACGCCTCTCAGTCGCTTACATCTGCACTCACTCGTGTACAGGAGTGGCTTACAAAATCATGTCTGCTATTGAATCCTAAAAAAAATGTTTGTATAATGTTTTCTAAGCGACAAATTGAAATGACACGTTCAAATATATTTTTAAAACAAGAAGAAATACAGATAGTAAATGAATTTAAATATCTTGGAGTTGTACTAGATCCTACACTGTCCTTTAAAAATCATGTCAATTGTCTTTCAAAAACTGTTAAATTTAATCTTGCAAACTTCAAATATATCAGACCATCACTATCATGTAAAGCAGCCAGAATGTTTCTTCACTCTATGATTTTTTCTCATATTGAATATTGTTTTATAAATTGGTCACTCACAAATGTCACAACGCTTAAACCAATTGAGTCACTTTTTAAACGAGCCTTAAAAATATTTGATAGAAAACCGCTATCACATCACCACTGTTCAATATTACAGAAATATAACTTACTAAGTATTGAAAATTTTCTAAAGCTAAAATATGCCTGTACTGTATATAAGATCCTCAATGGACTTGCCCCACCCCCACTGAGTGAATACATTACATTAAAAAAACAGGGAGAGGGAAGAAGTATTACCAGGGCTTCCATCAGGGGTGATTGTCTGGTGCCTTACAGGCGTACAACATTTGGACAATATGTGTTGTCAATTAAAGGTGCCATGTGTAATAATTGAGGTAAAAATATCCAAGAAATGAGCTACACGCATCAAAAGAATGAGAAGAAATAAGGGTGATGATGTCATTTAAAAAATGAAAAGTTATAGTGTTGCAGAGATATCAACCTAAATTAGCATTAGCATTACTAGCCCCGGCCCGACAGGTGTTGTAATACCAGTTTCGGCCATGGGAGGCGGTATGCGGGCAACATACATAACCACCAGCCAAACTGCAACACACGAATAACTCGCACTGCTTGTATCTCTTTAATCTCTAAAAATCTCCAAATGCTCCACGTGAAACTGCGGTCTTACTATCGTGTCAATTGATTTGATTAATATGCGCGAGGGAGAGAGAGCAGGACCGCTCTCGTGTTGTTTGAAGACGTGAGAGTGCGCGCGCGGCCGGGGCTCGCTCTCTCTGTCTCTCTCTCTCTCTGCTCGTAACGCGCCCTGTCAAGCGCAGCGGCAGCAGTCATTCTAGTCTACATCCCTCACCGATCAAAATAGGCTTTGGCGGGACAAAGCAGACTATTTGACGGTTTTAGAAGATTAACAACCTGAAACTAAAAAACAGACTAGAGTAGGCCAACTTTCTGGAGGTATACTGCCCCCATCTGGTATGGAATATGTGGAGTATGAATTGATTTTTTGACATAAGGCACCTTTAAGGGGTCAGAGATTTGGAACAAGTTAGCGGTTGTTATTAGAGAATGTCCGACTTACCACAGTTTTAAGAACCAACTTAAACAATGGCTCAAGACACATCAAAATTGTGACCATTAACAAATTTTTTTTTTTTTTTTTTTGCAAATCGAGGTATATGGATAAGATCACTGTAGTATTGTTTAAGTATTTGTATGTATACCAAACCAGATCCAGCACTTTATTGTAACTTTTAGAATTTTTGCATAATTGCAATGTAGTTAAAGTACATAGAATAGCACTTTATTTGTATATGTGTATGTGTAACTTGTCTGAAAACAGTGATGTCTCTTGTAGTATGTTATTTGAATATTGAGGTGTCCTTAAACTGTGTAGTATTATATTTAAATTTAAATGTTAGCATTGTTGTTTGTTATTGTGATGACCTGACGGGGGACTGCAGATGTAAAGTAGCCCTGGGGCTAATTCTGGCATATTTACATTGCTGAAAAGATGTTCATTAATATGCATTGTCCCTTTTTAAATAAAAAAATAAAAAAATAAATCCTAAAGGATTAGTTCACTTTTTAAAAAACTTTTGCTGATAATTTACTCACCCCCGTGTCATCCAAGATGTCCATGTCTTTCTTTCTTCTGACAAAAAGAAATTAATGATTTTGATGAAAAGATTCCAGGATTTTTCTCCATATAATGGACTTCAATAGCAACCAAACGGTTCAAGGTCCAAATGACAGTTTCAGTGGAGCTTCAAAGGACTTTAAACGATACAAGACGATGAATAAGGGTCTTATCTAGCGAAACGATGCATCATTTCAGAAATAAATAAAACAGTTTAAGTGTTATTAGCACAAATGCTCGCCTTGCTCTGTCCTGTGATGCACGTTTGTGACTCTCCTGTTCGAACTCGTTCATCAAAATGAACAAATCTTTTTTCGAGTCATTTAGTTCATTTCGTTCGTTGAATGAACGAAATGACTCGAAAAAAGATTTGTTCATTTTGATGACACAGGGGAATGATAGCAGCAACACTGACAGGGATGGTGCAGCCTGTACCAGTGAAGAACTCACTTTCTTCGACCTCAACCGGCCGACAAACAAACAATTTTTACACACAATTGTGGTGCTGTTAAAACAGCAGCTGAAAACCCAGAAGGCTTGCGCCCACCGCTGCACTCACGCTGTAGAACCACCAGCACCGGGAGAGACTTCCTGAAGAAGCGCCGACACACTCACTCGTTGTAATATAACAACACTCTTCAGAGAAAACGACATGAAGAATGATCGGCTGATCAGAACTAGTGCGTGCATCCACTTCCATATTTATAACCGCACCGTGGGGGTGGAGTGTGTGATGCATTTCATGCACACCAATGTGCATTGGCTCGTTTTAACAGTTCTCGAAGATGACAGGCTCCCTAAGCGTGATCCCAATCAGTCGACACGTCGACTACATCGAACATGAGCAACTGAAAGGTAAACCTTGCGCCAGTATGTGGAGTGTAACGTGGATCGTTACGTGTTCTGTGACGTTGAGTGTTTATGTTCTGAGCCAAGCGGCGCATGCGCGTGGGGTTCTTTGTGTGGGTTTTTTTCCTCTTCGGTCATTAAAGGCTTGACTAAACCAGTCTCTCGTGTCAGCGACTCTTTGCATCTTATTATACACTGGCGTGGTGGTAGCTTTACTGTACTCACTCCCCAAGCAGCCTGTGAGATCAGTTCACAGTATTGACGCGCATAAACGAGCCGCGTTGTGGATTATCTTTGCTGGTGTAACGCGAGACTTAAGCCATGGCGAATACACACAGAGCACCGAAACAATGGTGCCTCACAAAAGTTGAGACTGTAAATTCATTTGAGAACTGGCATCAAAACCTCGTCTACACTTTATCTCTGGACACAAAGTTCGCTCCATTTCTAGTTGACGGCGCGCACTGGGAAAAGAAGACGAGGGCTTCACCGTTCAGAGGTTTTAACGATGATGACGCAGATGTTCCCGCGGCGCAACGGCGCACGCGCCAACAAAAGGTCAGCATGCTTGAGCTCATGCTGGGGCAGATCGCTAACTACTGCCCAGTTATTTCCCGAAATACTGTTGTTTAGAGCTCTACATGCATTGATAGCATATGGCAGACAATCAGACTACATTATGGATTCCAGTCGACCGGTGCACATTTTATTGTTTTTTCTGCTATTAAACTAGAGTCTAATGAAGGACCAGAGGATTTGTACCAGAGATTAATGGCTTTTGTTGAGGACAATTTACTACACAGAGACTCTGGCATTACTCACGGAACCAATGTGAACCCATCGCGGAGGATGAGGAGCTCTCTCTCCCACAATAGAAAACTTTGTTGTTCTCATTTGGCTTCGTCTTATACACAGTGAGTTGCCGAAGCTTGTAAAGCAGAGGTATGGCACAGAGTTACGTTCACGCACTCTGGCGTCCATTAAACCAGAGATATCTCAAGCCCTGTGCTCATTACTAGACGAGCTGCAATCATCAGAGGATGCTAGAGCTATGCGCTTGGCTGTGTCTAACCCCCCAAGACAGAAGCTGGCTTCACTGGGTCGACTAAAAAAAATCCTGTCCACTTTGTAAAGAGGCTCACAGACCAGACAATCACTTTCTCAGTAAGTGCCCATTTCTGCCCCCTCCTGACAGAGCTTTCATTGCTAAAGCGCGGCAAGTTGCTGGCTCACTGAGTCACTCTGACGGCGAGTTTGAGAACGACAATGAGGACAGTGCATCTAACCTTAAGGCAGTACAGCGTGTTCATATCATGCAGTCACCATGCATCGAAGCCTTCCATGGCCACACCCCCATTAGGCTGACCATTGACAGTGGTGCAACAGGAAACATGATAAGGGCAGCATGTGCCAGCAGACTGGGCCTTAAAATCTCCAGTAGTCGGCAGTCAGCTCGTCAGGCAGATGGTTCCTCACCATTAAAGGTAGTGGGAGAGATAGGCACGCACTTTCAAAGAGATGGCCACAAGCTCTTTTTCGACGGACTTGTGGTAGAAAACCTGGATTCTGACATTCTCGCTGGGATCCCCTTTATGGAATGTAATGACATCTCCATCCGCCCTGCTCGACATCAGGTCTGTGTGGGGTCTGACACATACGAGTATGGTGCCAGTCAAACGTATGGAGACAGACATGCCATTCGGCGAGCTCACGTACTTCGTGCCACCTCATCACATACACTGTATGGCCGGGGGATTTTGTCGAACTTGAGCTTCCAGCAGAACTAGCAAACATTAGCGAAAAGCTTGCTGTTGAGCCGCATGAGGGCCGTGCGCACTGGTTTGCTCCATCGTTGATCGAAGGGGTATCTGGAAAAATCAGGATTCCCAATTTGACTGACATACCGCAGGGAATTAAGAAACATGACCATGTATCCCGTGTTTGCATGACCTACGTACCGGAGTCCCTAACCAAACAGGCCCTAATGGAAACTCCTCAGGCCCCCGTTCGCAAGTCCAGTTCGCCCAGTTTAGCACTATTCTCTGACCTTATCTCATTAGACCCCAATGGTATTATGACGGCAGACATCAGAGACAAATTCCATGGCATCCATAGGGAATTTGATGAGGTCTTCAGTAGGGATGGGACGATTACCGGTTTCACGATAAACCACGATAAAATGTCCTGGCGGTTAGTATTATCGTTTAAAATTTAATTATCATAAAAACCGTGTTTGATTATCGTGATTTTGAAAACTCGCAGTAAATCCTGTCCAGCCAGAATCAGTCTGACGCAGGCGCGCGCATGCAACGTCCTTTTTTGCGCGAGAAGACATTGCGGAAGGCAGTGACAGCGCACGGGAGCTTTTTCAGCCATCCAAGAGGACAAAATCGGAGGTATGGTCGTATTTTGGCGATTACAAGAGTCCCGAGGGCAATTTAATCGAGGATGGGCACCCTGTCTGCAAATCTTGCAAGAGGAAAGTCGCTGCAAAAGGGGGAAACACGTCATCTAACGTTACGTGACAACCACCCACGTTAACTTTTACCTTAATACCACAACTAACTTGGGCAAATAAAAAATATTGATTGGAGATGAATTATTTCATTATCTCACTTGTAATTATTGCAAAGCTTCCGCGAAGAGAAAAGTTTTACAGCAAGTGGATTTGAGCCAAGACGAACGAACATATTCAAACTAGGGTGACATTTAAGGGATAATGTATTCTATTCATTCATAGTAAACTTATTACACAGTTTTATTTTTACCACAGAAATAATTTCAGGGACATGAAATATTGAATTATGATTAACTTAATGTTTTTAAATCTTACCGGTTTATAAATCCATTATACAAGTTAACTTGCATGTCCAAATCAATCGTAAAGAAAATGTGATCACTACAACAATATTGTAGTAGTAGGCTATTAATACTAAATTACTCTTATTTAATTTTCAATACAATCAAAACTGAGACGCAAGACATAAGTTACACATTTCAATGAAACCAGAGATGTGCGCTGTGTTATAATGCGTTGCTATTGACAACAGTCATTATAAGTATTCCAGTAGTTTAGTCACACTGACCCAACCAACATATTTTGTTCATTTAAAGTGTGTGTGTGTGCGCGCGAGAGAGAGAGAGAGAGAGAGAGAGAGAGAGAGAGAGAGAGAGAGAGAGAGAGATTTATGAATAATTATAAAATTCAGTCATACACACATCCATAAGTGAGTGAATATTATTATCATTATTAATGATAGGGTTTAATGATGGGTTCATTAAAACCTGCACTAGGAAAACTTATACCTCTCACTCTCAGGGCTCCATGTTAATGTTAATATAATGTTGTTTATGCTTAAAAAAGTGCATATAGCTGCTAATTGTATTTTTTGTTTGTTGATTTTCATATTTTAAACTTGTTGAAATATTTTCAGTGTGAGCATCAGTTCTTTTTGAACATTTCCATCTCATTTTAACAAAACCGTGATAATATTGATAATCGTGATAACTTTGGTCACTATAATCGTGATATGAAATTTTCATACCGTCCCATCCCTAGTTTTCAGTCCGCAGTTTGGGGGCTATAATGGCGCTGCTGGCCCCTTCCAGGCGAGGGTAAACATGGGGCCTGTCCAACCGCCACAACGGAAGGGAAGGGTTCCACAGTACTCCAGGGCCCAGTTACAGGAACTGCAAGCTCAATTCGATGAGCTAGAATCACTAGGCGTTTTTCGAAAGCCTGAAGACATTGACGTCGATGTTGAATATGTCAACCCATCATTTCTTATCAAAAAACCTAATGGGGGGTTTCATCTTGTTACAGCTTTCGCCGATGTGGGCCGTTATAGCAAACCCCAGCCGTCCCTTATGCCAAATGTGGACGCCACATTGCGTCAGATTGCTCAGTGGAGGTATATTATCGCCACTGACCTCACCAAGGCATTCTACCAAATTCCACTGTCCAAAGCCTCTATGAAGTATTGCGGGGTCGTCACGCCATTTAAAGGAGTCCGTGTGTATTAGGGCTGTCACGATGTTAGATTTTTCACACCACGGTTATTGTTGCCAAAAAAATTCACGATATCGATATATTGCGATATCTATAGAAACCTTGGGGGGAAAATGTCAAATCAATCAAAAACATTTTTACTTTGTTTATTTCTTTTTTCTTATTTTGTATATTTACTTCTTGCATTCTTAATATTTACTGCAATTTTTTGTGAAGTAAGACAAGCATGTGAAGTATATCTGGTTTCAAACTGGAGCGTACACTGTCTGAATGTTTCCTAAAGAACTGAAAAGCTCTTAAATCTAGCCTATTGTTGCTCCAGTGAAAATGCTGCAGATTTGAACAAAAAAAATATCAAGTGCAAATACAAATACAAAAATAAGACGAGTAATGAAAACGGGGTATTTAATAATCACCCTTTATTTAAATATATGAACACAGAAACCCGCTGTTAACAGGTTAATGTCACATTTTCCATTTCATGACTAGTAAAATAATCGCAATTTACTCTGTAAAATGGCATAATCCGCAGGGTGATGGACACGGAGATGGGTAAAAAGGTTGGTGGCTACACATTCTGCAGATTGGGTTTAAGGGGGTCGCACACCGGACGAGAAGCGTAGCTCCCCGCCGCATCGCGTGTAGCACACCCGACGTGCACTTTCTCAGTTCATGGCCAGCAATATTGTTATGTTTCAGGACATTATGAAATTAAGATAATGTCTGTACTATAATATGATTGTGCTGTACAAATACAATCGTTGCTGAGTCTGCAGTCTGAACACTTTACCTCAGTCAGAGCGCACCTGAATGAATTGAGAATCTCATCGGAAAATCCAAGCCAATGCTGGGCACCGCGGACAGACACTGAATGGTGCCGTCGGTGTGTGTATGTAAGAATATAATGTGTTCGAATTTTAAAGACGTGGCGCTGCGCTTCTCGTCCGGTGTGCGACCTCCTTTAATGGCGCTTTTCCATTACCAGTACCAGCTCAACTCGACTGTAATCGCCTCAGCTCGACTCGGCTCGCTTTTTGCTCCGTTTTCCATTACAGATAGTACCTCCGCAATAGTACCAGGTCGTCATAGCGACGCCACAGGAAACTGCCGTGACAATCTTCTACGCGACACACACCCGCTACCCACACACACACACAGGACAATGGAGGAAATCGAGAGTATGCTGTTTTAATAGTAGTAATGGGTATATCACGCAATCTCTGGCCAAACGATTTAAAAATGACGGGTTATTCAGGATACTCCGTCTGGCGCCGCGCGTGCAATGATGACGCAGTGACGATTCTCTCTGACCAATCAGCAGTCTGCATTGTTTCACGTCACATTTTAGTATCGCCTCAGCTCGCTTAGAACCTCGCCGGAGGTGGTACGAAAAAAAGTACCCGAAAGCAGGTACAGGTACAACTTTTACACAGTGGAAAACCAAACAAAGGCAAGCCGAGTCGAGGCGAGTCGAGTCGAGCTGGTACTGTGTAGTGGAAAAGCGCCATAAGGTGCTGTTTTCTTTGAAGCCGATGAACTTTTTCACGCTCTCGCTCAGACAACATTCTTCACAGAGTTGCTGCGCGGGCGCGCGCTGCGTCGTCTTCTTATTTGATAGATGTCAGCGGGTGCAATACTGCCACCTGACAGGTCAACCAGGTACTGGCGCTGGAGTATTTACGTGGCATGTTATCATAAAGTCCTATTCATTTTGAACATTGTGGTTATCGCCAATACCGGTATATTGTCACACTCTAAATTAACACGATGTCGATATTTCATGCTTTGAATATCACGATTATCGTTAATACCGGTATATTGCGACACCCCTAGTGTGTATGCCAGATGTGCCATGGGCATGCCTGCTTCAGAAACTGCGCTAGAAGAACTGACCTGTCAGGTACTTGGCGATCTCCTTCAACAGGGACAGGTGGCTAAGGTCGCTGATGACCTGTATTGTGGGGCTGACACTCTTGAAGGCCTTCTTGCAGTGTGGAAAAAGGTCTTAGTGGCTCTCCAGGCATGCAATCTGTGCTTAGCTCCCAGTAAGACTGTCGTTGCCCCGGTCCAGACCGATATATTGGAGTGGGTGTGGAATCAGGGTACTATTCGCGCTAGTTCACACCGCATTGCAACATTGGCTTCGTGTGCTCCCCCTGCGACTGTTCGTGGCCTACGGTCCTTCATCGGTGCATATAAAGTCCTAGCACGTGTTCTTAAGGGTTGCGCATCGATCCTTGCCCCCTTCGACAATGTGGTCGCTGGTGGTGAGTCGACGGCCGCAATTGTGTGGTCAGATGAGCTTCTCCAGTGCTTTCACAAGGCTCAGCAGGCGTTATCCACTAGTTGTGCTGTGACGATACCGCGACCTGATGATCAGCTTTGGATTGTCACTGATGGTTCTCTCAGGGATCAAGGGTTAGGCGCGACTATGTACGTTACACGGGGGGAAAAGCTGCTGATCGCTGGATATTTTAGCGCTAAACCTTGCAAAAATCAGATTAATTGGCTTCCGTGTGAAATTGAGGCTCTGTCTATTGCTGCCTCCCTCAAACATTGCAGCCCATACATTATTCAGTCATCACAGAAGGCATGCATGCTCACTGACAGTAAACCGTGCGTGCATGCCTTTGAAAAGCTGTGCAGGGAGTTAACACCAGGGAGGGTGTTAAGGCGAAAACACCACGAAGTCGGGGCGCACCCAGACCAGATATTAGCCCAGGCGACCTTGATTACCTTTACAGTGACCGCAATAAATCCCGAGCTCGAAGCCGATATCTCGTGCTTAGATCTGACGGTACTTGGTGCAACATCCGCAAGTTTATGGGTTCCCAGCTGCGGCGTGCTTCTTATAGAGTCCGCTTATCTGATTGTTATAAAGTTGACTCTTTCCCAAGTGTCCTAGATCATCGTGAAGACGGGGCCGAAGAGGAGTGTGAAGAGGTGGGCGAAGTGCCACTTAGCACCCCCTCAAGTGATCCAGATATCCCCTTGGCGATAGCGGAGCCTGCTTCACCCCCAGGCTATGATGGCAGCGGACGCCAGGAGGATAGACACGATTTGGCCTCTCCATCAACTGCCCCGGTGCAGGTCCCACGGCGTTCTGCCCGTGTCAGCCGGCCCCCTGACAAGTTGAAAGATTATGAGCTTCAATAGATGGGCTGCCTTCGTCTGTATACTTATTTTGGCTTAAATGTATTTTCTTTGAGACATTACAGTAATGTTCTATGCAGATCCATGAGGTCTTCTGTGCTGTTGGCACTGCACAAATGGTTCTGTCAAGTTATCTTGTGTTGTCATATATCAGCTTTTTGTTTCTCTGTTTGTGTGTTTCTCAAGCCGAAAAAAGGGGATGTAGAATCTGGAGGAAAACGGGTGGCACCAGTATGTGGAGTGTAACGTGGATCGTTACGTGTTCTGTGACGTTGAGTGTTTATGTTCTGAGCCAAGCGGCGCATGCGCCTGGAGTTCTTTGTGTGGGTTTTTTTTCCTCTTCGGCCATTAAAGGCTTGACTAAACCAATCTCGTGTCAGCGACTCTTTGCATCTTATTATAGACTTGCGTTGTTTCTGGCTGCCCAATGGCTCATTTAAAAGGACATTTAATTAAATTAACTGAAATTATAAATTGTTCTGGCATTTAATATATATATTTATATATATATATATATATATATATATATATATATATAAAGCTTGAAATGTTTACTTTTAAGCAAAACAATTCAAAATGAAACAGACTACTCTCTTGCAATCCGTATAAAATGTGCATTTCTCTCTATCACTACATTTTGACATTTTTGTGTAATTTTATTTATTAAACATGTAGAATACTTTCCACTTATAGTATTATACATGTTAAAGAAAGTATTATAAATTCAGACGTTCATGATATAAAAAAATAAACATTTTATTTAACTTTTAAAATGGAGTGAACACGGAGCAGGTTTTCCGTGAGCGGGAATGGAAAACCAGGAATGGTTTCCGAGCGGAGTGATTACAGAACGCTTAGAGTGCAGAGAGGAACGTGCTTTCACTCCACTCCAGGCTTTGATCACATCCCCCTCAGCAGGGTGAATACACCTCATAGCAGGGTGAATACACCTCATTATTTCCTTAATTTAAGACCTATTCAAACTGAAATTAAGACATTTATTACACTATTTGAGAAATGTAAGCATATTTACGGCCTTGACATGGAAAGTAAATTTAAGACATAAGGTGTATAACAAGACAGCAAAGGGGTACCAGACCCATCACCCGAGCAGCATTAAAAGGCAATTGCAGTATCCCTTTCCGTAGAACATAATTTGCCCAAACTGCCTTTTCAGTAAAAGGGATGAAATTATGGAATTCTCTACCAGACCACTTGAAATGTATTCCAACACCCACATTCAAAAAGAATACCAAATTCCTAATACAGGAACAATAAAAAAAAACAATTGCTCACATATTTAATTTTTACATTTTACTTTTTTTTTTACTTTCTTTTATTGTATTTTATTTAATTCTATCTGCATCTCATTTTCAATAATGTTAGTCTGTATTTTTATTTTTAACTAAAAGCCCTACTAGGGGACAAGTGTTGTGAATTAGCTTTAGCTAAAACCACTGATGCATAAGATGACAGTTTAAGTTTATTTATGTTTTTTGTATTTGTTCCTATATAAATAAACTTAATAAATAGGGACAGACGGGAACCCTGCAATTAACGTAAATCCGTCGTAGCGACTGAGAACTTTCAAGAAAAAAGTATACAGTACACTGAAACAAAACCACATAATTGTACTGGACATGTGGGAAATGAATGTGGGAAAAATAAATTCTCTGAACCCCAAGTGGATTTACACAAACTGAGAAAGTCAAAAAGTCAAGTCAAGTCACCATTTATAAAGCGCTTTTAACAAAGCAGCTTTACGGTGATTAAATTATCGTAACAGGTTGTTTAGGCTTTACCACAGCTCTGGGATAAAGTTATTGTCCAGCTAAAGTTAGTTTTGATTGATTAACTTCCGTTGCGAAGATCAAGTTATTAGGGGGCCGCGCCCTTAACGTGGTCTCGCCGCCCATCCGCATAAAACAGTGCCTGGTGTCTCGAGAATGCAGTCTCTGAAATAGGTTCGAAGGTGCAAACGATTATCCGTTCTTTCTGCGCAAACCCCAAAAAGCAAACCCGCGAAAACACAGACGGTACGCACATGCGCATCACGTGTTCAGTCGATAGGTATGCGCTTTTGAATCTGTGCATAGGCGTAGTCCTCCTTCACAAATCAACCCTTAACAAACTACTTGTCTGGCTTAATTAGCCTTTCGCCGAGCCCCGCCCCCCTTAGTTACTGTTGCTACGTCCATCAAAAAAATGGTCTAACACGACCAGAGCGACAGATTGCCATGACGGGAATAGGTATGGTAAATGGTAAATGGACTGCATTTATATAGCCGTTTCATAGAACCAATGGCCACCAAAGCGCTTTACATTTTTGCCTCTCATTCACCCATTCACTCACACATTCATACACCGACGGCGGTGTCAGCCGTACAAGGCGCCATCCAGCTCGTCGGGAGCAGCTGGGGTTAGGTGTCTTGCTCATGGACACCTCGACACTTGGTCAGGTGGAACCGGGGATTGAACCACCAACCTTTCGATTTGTAGACAATCTACATGAACCACTGAGCCACTGCCGCCCCATATACCTGAGGTATACCTGTGCGTGTCAGTGAACTTTTTTGGAGCAATACCTCCGCAATATCCTCCAGATCGAGGCAAAAGTGGTTACAGTATGCAGTGGAGGGATATATTCAAGTAGGGCTGTCACTTTACGTTCGAAAATCGATTGCACAATCGATCGGACCAACCAACAACAAGTATCGAAACGAAAATAGGGAATCGATTTTAACGGCCTTTTTTATGTATTTTTTTTTTTTTACCAAAAATTTATTTTAGGTGGACAGATCAATAGAACATGTAGGATTTTGGAAAATAATAATGTCTTTTCTGTTAACCAAATGCTTTTTAATATTCGCTATTACTTCAAGGCAAGTGAACAAGCGCGCCGTTATTTGTTGCCAGAGCCGTTGCTTAGTGACGTGTGTGTTCAAGTAAGCCAGAAATGCGCAGATTCTGCGCAATACACTGTATTTAATATATCACGAGGACTCATAGATGTGTATATCTCTATGAGGAGGACTCACGAGTTGCGTATTTGCGCTAAATCCACACAGATTTGGCTTACACGAACTTCCACAGCAAAGAAAGTGAGTAAACATAGACGCACGCCTCTGATTTGACAGCTTTAGCCGCCAAAGTTCATTTTTACCCGCATTTGGCGAGTTGAGGGTGTTAATTTCAATCCCTGAATGCTGCACTCCTGTTTGTCATTGTGCACGAAACTTCACGCCTATAAATCATCAGGAATATTGCTGACTTGTGGGCGCTGCGCGTCTCAAGCGCCCTCTTCACGTTCGTCCTAATGCCTGTTAGTTGTCCGTGGATTTGCCTATATTTGGTGTTAAAAATGGAAACGTCTTTAGACACGGAAAATCGATTTTACAATCGATTCAAAGAACACTTATGTCTCAAAAATCGAACAGGATTTTTTCACAAAAGTGACAGCCCTATATTCAAGTTTATAAAAATACGCAATGAAGGAGACACGACTACTATTGAGGCTAATGCATACCGGTCTCAAGCGAAATCTGAGAAACCCCATGACCTGTAAATTACCTCAAATGCAACCAGCACAGCCTTAAAGAAGATTTTATAAGCTGGTTTAGTGGCAAATTGTTTGGATTAAGAAATATATAACTCGCGCTGCATATTTAGTAATTTTGCCTCAGATACAGGTTTAAACATTCGCTTTAACAAGCTTGTTCATTACCACGGCAACCGCTTGCGTGTCATGCTGAATGCGATTTTCGTGTTTAAAAATTAACTATACATAAGAGACGGAAAGATGCAGATAACCATACATTATTTAAGGTTATTTCTATTTGTAATGATATTGATATAAGAACTGATGTTGTCAAGTAAGCTTCAAGCGTTCCCCGTTGCGAGCGTGCACTCCTCTAAACCGTAACGTTGTCCTACGGGTGCTGCACTGCTAGTGACTGCTGCTCATTTCCCCCAGAATATCATGTTAACAACAACCCAAAACGTAATTCCTTTGTGGATCCTCTTGATTTGCTTTCTCCATGTTTCTTTGACTAATCTCAGTGTCTCAGTCTCACGCATGCTGCACGCGAGTTAACCATGTTCGACACATTTAACTGGGAGTGGGGCCGTCCACTCTGTTTTATCCATTGTAGGCACCGCTCACGTTGTTTTTTCGGCTTTGGTACTGGAAAGAACACAACTCCTCCAGACAATTTCTCGGGGTATCTAGTGTCCGATTTACAAACGCCGTGGGCGCACCACTTCACCATCTTGCTTGGAGTCAATGTTTGACAGACCTGCTCACATAGTAACGGTTGCTATGATGTGTGATTGGACAATGGCTGTTTTGGGGGAGGGGCCGGCGAAAGGTCAATTCAAAAGAATTAAAAACTTTGTAATTTTGAAAATATTACTACAAATTACAGCAACACCTCCCCCTTTGCCTTTCAGAAGAAGGTTCATGTTTAGCTACAACCGTAATCTTGGGGGTGAACTCAATTAAAGTAATGTAATAGGCTATATGCACACATAAATTCCGCATTTGATGCAAGGATGCTCTTCTGTTTCCGGTTGGGGAGATTAAAGCGGAGGAAAACCGAGGAAAACGGGATTATGGCAGAGTCTTCAAAATGTACTGTCCTCTCGTCTTTGAAAGAAACTTTCATATGTTTAGATTTAATTTTATATATAGTTATGTTTATTTAATATATTTTTAAAAAGAAGCATAAACACAATGAGGGGTGTCTGTTTTGTCTGTTTTTGTGACTAACGTTTCTTTAGTATGACCATGGAGTATAAAATTCAATATAAATTCTTGGTATTGCATTGGACTCTACGATCAGCGGAAGTTATCAGCATCCTTAGACCTTCACCGGAAATACCGCCGTGCATAGAACCCATTGTTTGGCTACAATGGCTAGAAAAAAAGTGTTAGGTTGTGCCCCGCTCTCCCCTATATAATAATCATTCGGTGGAGAATTAATTTTTTTCCAAATGCTTATTTATCGCCTTGTACTGTAGCTGTTCATGGTATTAATGTAGTGACTCACACAAACATCAAAGTAAAAAGTAAAGTGAATTGATTCGTGTCTGTGACTAGATTCAGTTTCACTTGAGAAGTGCAAATTTGCATAGAAAAAATGTTTACTTGACAGGTCAAAACCTGTTCAACTTGATGGTTGACCTTGTTCAAAGAGTAGACTGCCATCTGAAAATTCTGGTTTCTTGTGGAATTTTTTTTTTTCAAATGCCAGTATTTCTTAATGTGCACTTGTAGTGTGCTTCAAATCTTAAACGTATATATATATAAAAAAATATTTGCAGATGATTTACTATTAAATCAACACTATGTAACACTTTTTAACTTAAAATAATGTTTCCAAAATCTTATCAGTGGTTCATCAGTCGTAAACAGGGTGAAAGGCACTATTGCCATAGCCTGACGGGGTCTGCTCTGTATCGCTTTTACTGGCACTACGGAACTTCGGGGTTCGACCACAAAAAGAACAACAAAATTTGACTGCTTTAAGTCGAAGCAGCGCTGAGCAAATATGTCACATATTATTGTCGTTTTAATCATCCTCTCTCTAATATTGACAGCGGTAATGGACAATTTAATTTCCAACCAGTAGGGCAACCGAAGAGGAAAAGTTCCATGGTGTTGCTTTAATGAAATAAAACGCCACGTACACTTTCATGACTTTTTCATTTTTCTTTCCCTTTTAAAAAGTGTTGGAAAGGCCGAGTCACGTGCGCATGCGTTACTTTCTGTCAGTCATCATCAGCAGAGAGTGACGGAAGCTGCAAGCGAGACTGTGTGTGCAAATGTGTGCGTCAATAAGCAAATACGACACACATCAAATTACACTGTTAAGCAATAAAGCCTGTGTACTGCTGTGTTGTGTACAGCTAAGACTGTCAACAATAAACCTCCTTTGCATGGAACTGATCGAATCCAGTGTGTTCTGATCGACACCCCATTGAGTAAAGCTAGAAATAAACCATCACCTACTACAGTCCAACCCTTTTCAGTCCTTCTATCGAACAAATGGTCCTTCGAGCCGGATCTGGCATTCCTTATGGACAAAGAATTGAGAATATCATTATGCAACCTGAAGAAGCATTGTCACAGTTCGTGAGACCCAAACGTCGTTCATCCTCCAGCCTACCTTAAAGACTTTCATCTTAGGACTGTGCGTCATAGAGCAGGCAGCCAGCCGGTATCGCCTCACACAACACAGCATACACAGTGGCATGGAGATGCTGTAGAGAACATCCATTCACCTTCTACCAGAGTTTCGAGTCCCATAAGTCAAGGTCAATGGGACACAGTGGGGAAAGTGATCCTTTTTTTCAAGGAATGGATAACACTGAACTGCTACAACCAAGCTCAATCTACGCTCCAGTGCAGCCAGTTCAACATCCTCAGTCTTCTCCATATCATCGGTCATGGGAAGAACACCAGTCCATGCCGTTGCCAAAAACATCTTTTCCTGCACACGATAGGCGTCTCCCGCATTCTGGAACTGCATCCTACCATCCACACTCGATGGTGTCGCCATCTTTGCTCCCACCTACCGGTAAGCGACATAAGGCAGACTACACAACAACGACATTTCTAAGGCCAGACCAGCCCTTTCCTGCTACAAAAGTTCCGTTTGAATCAGGGTACTGGCTATTACAATCTGCCCAACCCAGTAAAGGAGAGAACAATAGAGCCTCAAAGTGACTCTAACATGTTAGATATTTTGGGAACAATGATGGGGGAACATCAGATAATGAAAGATCAGATCTTGGCTGCAGCACCTACTAAGTCACACATTCAGTCAACCATGTGTGGTGAACGTGCTTACCATAATTCCCCTTCCTGGCAGCATCCTGAAAACTCAAATCACCCTCTTTATCAGAGAACAGCTTATCCTATGCCGGGCCCACATGCAGAAACTCCGGGCCCTAACTGGCATTCAAGAACATTGTACAAGTCCCCTAAAGAGACTTTACATTACACTAAACAGATGTGTTCTCAGTCCCAGCAACCCACCTGGCCAAAGTTAGAACACAGAGCTCCTTATGCCTCTAATCTGAATCATGCAAGGCAAGAAACCACCTACCGAGGTCCAGTGCCAACCATACCCAACTTTTGTTCTAAAGACCCCAGTGAGTTTACCCGGTTAAATATAGCCCTTGAGAACCTTTTACCACCAGATGCCACAGAACTGTTCCAGTACCATATCTTGCTGGATCATCTTAAGCTCGACGAAGCTCGTCTGGTGGCAGATTCCTATCTCAATTCACCATTTCCATACTCTGATACCATGGCTGCTCTGAATGAAAGGTTTAGCCAGCAGCCACACAAGTTGGCACTCAAAAAAATTGCCAAAGAGGTGGAATCCCACAGATATCCGATTAGGAGATACTGAGGCCTTTGACAATTTTACTCTAAATATTAGGGCTCTTGTTGGTTTGTTGGAAACTCTTGGAGATGAAGGAGCTGAGCTTCGATGTGGGTCACATGTAGAGAGACTGCTGAGTAAGTTACCTGCTGAAATGAGATCAGGATTCCGACGACAGATATACCACCGTCCTGGGTCTGTGTATAACATTCGTGAATTTTCCGAGTGGCTCCAGTATGAGGACTGGTGCCAAAGCAGTGAGGCACAGATCAGTTACAAGAGCCAGAGACCAGAACGCTGGTGGGAAACCAAAACCACTGCCCGTTTAGCCACCATACTTCATGGAGCAAATGACATTGCTACAAATATACCCCATCCCCATCTCAAGTTAAAGCACTTAAAGTGGAGAAAACTAGAATGCCTCCTAGAGCTTTTTGTCCATACTGCGATAAAGAGGACCATTATCTCAGTCAATGTGCCATTTTTAAAGGGTACATATCATGCTTTTAAATCGTTCCTTTTTACATATAAATCATACATTTGTGGTCTATATAAAGCAGAACTGCAATGCTTGGGTCTGAATTCCTCATTATTATAGCTCCACAGGCTCCTTTCTACCCCTTTTCTGATGTGCGTCTGAAATCAACTCGTTTTGGTGCGGTCTCTTTAAATCCAGGTTGCAGAGGTGACACTCGGTTCATCTCTACCCCGTTCGGCCATTTTTGTAGTTTGATAGCAGAGATACGATTATCTAGCCTCGTGAGACCATCCTGATCTCGCGAGCTTTCAAGGTTTCACTCACAGATCAGTCTGGATACTTTCCGTTAAAGAAAATTTGGGAGCAGTTCACCAAACGAACGTCCAATCAGCGTTGGCTTTGAGGCGGGTTGAGGTGTGACGCAACGAGAAGCGCGACAGTTCAGTCTAAAGAACATGGCGGCTTCAGTTATTTGTAAATTGTAGTTACATAAACGGCAAATATCCTTTGCCGACATGTTGCTTATTTGCTGAGCTAACGAGCCTTTACCTGCAGCAGCAAGAGTAGCTTGGCTTGTGGTTGTGTTTTCGTCGTAGCTCTGTTAGTACGTCATATGCTTCGTTGATCTGATTGGTTGATTTGGCCCGTCTATCACCAACATAGGCCAATCAGCTAACCAGTATTTTCGCCCCTTACCAAAACTACTTCAACGGAAGGTTTCCAGATGGATATGCGCAGCAAATCCATCTGGCGGAGTCAGGTTAACGATTATCTAGTCTCGCGTAGCCAGACCTTCAGACTGACGGCTGAAGGTCTGGAATTCATAGCAGCTTTCTTTGGCCAAGGCCCGCCCATAAGGCCGTTTGACCGACATGTCAAACAACCAATTACAGTTCGTTTCGTTCAGCGTCACGTTTCGGGGCGTGGAAATGTCACCACAACAACAGACCAGCGTGCAACAAGTCAGTCAGCATAGACAATCAAAGAAGGAGAAGAAAACAAGCAGTAAGTCATTGCTGATTACGTTTACTGATTACTACGTTTACTACGTTTAGCTGAACTTGATAAATGCTCATTGTCACTCATGTAAACACAACCGTTTTTCTTCCGCAATCACACGTCTGCGCTTTGTTTCCCGGCGGACCGAAAATAAACGTGACACTCGCGCCACCCGGAAATCCGATAAAATTCATCCAATCAGATGACGACTTCGACATTGCTGAAGTGTTTCCATTTAAGTGTACCATATGCATCAGACGTTTAGCCAACGTTCCGTGGGCGTGACGTCTGAGGCTGAGACTAACGATTATCTAGCGGAACAGAAACTTTTTATTCACACGTTATTAACAAAATGTAAACAACAGAAGACTTGTCCATCAAGGATTACATGTTCGAGCCAAAGTCGGAGCGAGATAAAATAAAAGACGACGAACCTGCAGAACAACGTCTTCATATGGATGTATCGCAATGGTGTGTTACTGTATTTACAGTAAGTTCTCCACAATATTGCATGATTTACAACGACTATTTAATACTCACAAAACAAAATATAAAATATATTATAAACAATTAAAGAAAAGTCGATTATTTCTCTTGTTAAAACAAGCACACTAACAAGACAACTGCTAAACCATGACCACCGTGTGTTTTAAGAAAGTAGTACTTTATTTTTATTAACATTATTTACAGCTTACCGAATTGCTTTGTTCGTCATCTCCAAAGATAGAAGGAATTGACCCCTCAATCAATCAGACGAAGTCTATCGGCAAATCCTTCTTTATACTGGCGGAGGTTGCTGAAGTAACGTTAGTTATCCTTGAAGTGCTTCGCGCACACAAACATAACTTTACCCACAGATGTGGGTACATTTCCGTGAAAAATAAAACTCAAACAGGCACTTCAAAGAGGTTCTGATTCTGGGAGACGGTGTAATGAAGCGTGTGGGTTACTACATCCAACAACCGAACATTTTGACGTACCCTCTCGTAACTTCTGCATCCTTGAACTTGTACTACAAAATTGCAGCGAGAAATAAAAATGGCGGATTGCTCAAAGTGTTTGGCCGGAAGTCGATGTCCTTATTAGGCAGTTCCGCTGCAAATACTGTGACGTAATAGTTAACAAAACGTCATAGATTACAGAAAAATCTAAACCGGTTGAAAAATGTGACCAAAACAGAATATAAAGATATCAACGAAGTTCCTGAAGAGACTAATTTCAACTTTTCTGTACTTACAAACACTCCAAATATACAACAAAGGGCATTTAAGGGCTAAAAAAGTAGATTTAGCATGATATGTCCTAGTGTTGTAGTCAAGACCACCTAACCTGAGACCAAGAAAAGACCCAGACCAGAGTGTATCGAGACCGAGACAAGACTAAGACTTTTAGGGGCCGAGACCAAGTCGAGACCAAGACCGAGGGAGGGCGAGACCGAGACCGAGACCAAGACCAAGACCAGCGCCCCACACTACATGACACAAACAATTGTGAAACATTATCAAAAGAGCTTCTCAAATTGATCTGAAAGATCCACATTCCCATAAAAATACATAGCCTATATATTAAACACTCAAAGTTTAAATAAACGTAACCATCTTTATTCAATACTCCTAGGTGACTTTCGTACAGTATGCAAAACAATTATTCATTGTTCATCACTAAAGTCTTCACTTTTTCTCGGCCTTTTATAAACAATACATAAAGTTATGTTGTTTTTAAACCTACAACAATCATTTTTGAAACGTATTTTAGCACAATTCACAACCAGCGGTAATTCAGGGAAAAAATCTGAATGCTCCACATGAAACTATGGTCTTCCGATCTTTTACCATCGTGTCGATTTATTTTTATTAATATGTGCCATGCAAGACAGCGCTTAGGAGACGGTGAACCCTTGTTTATACTTCCGCCTGGCTCAGAAGAGAAAAGGTGCGCGCGCGCAACCGGAGCGCTCTCTCGCTCTCGCTCTCTCTCTCGCTCTCGGTCACACGCGCAGCAGTTCGTCAACATTACTCATCGATCGTTTTACATTCAATAAAAGCAAGGATGTTAACAAAAAAATGAGACAATATACTGGCAATTTAGTGATATTTTCACAGTTATGGTCTTGACTGGTCTTGAAAAAAAATCGCGAGTCCTCAATGTCCGAGAACGAGACAAGACCAAGACCAAATGCGGTCGAGTCTGAGAGACCGGTCCTCGAGAACTACAACACTAATATGTCCCCTTTAAGTCCTTTGATAAACAGCAAATGATTGAATGGATCCAGACCAACCAATCATCATTGTTGGCGCTGTGGACAGACACACCAAGCAGCCCAGTGCAGACTCAAATAGCCTTGTAGTATCTGCAAAGGGAAGCACTTGCAATTCCTACACGAGGTCAACACAAAGAGTACCAGAGAAGGTTTCTGCCTGGTTAGTTCAACCACTGAGACACTGTACTTGGACAGACCCACTGACTGCAGGCGTGTTCTCCTAAAGGTCTTTAGAGTCTTGCTGCGCTATGGAGGCAAGACGCTTGACACATATACTGTCATGGATGATGGGTCAGAGCGCACTATTCTTCTTCCTGATGCCGCCAATGAACTCTGTATATAAGGCTAAGCTGAAAATATAGCCTTGCGGACAATCCGCCAAGATGTGCAAACCATCAGTGGTACCACGGTTACCTTCCACATATCTCCTGCAACTCAAACACAGAAGACCTTTAAGATCAATGCAGCATTCACTGTGAAACGAACCTTAAAGATCTTCCCCTGCAGGCCTTTGAGAGAGTGAGTCTTTTACTTCTCATCGGAGCTGATAATACCCACCTAATCACACCAATTGACCCTTCGCATGGAGCTTGATTGACAGGTGTTCTAACCAATCATACTTCGCCATCCGCCATTTTGTCCGAAAAAGCAGCCAGTAGAGTTAGAGGATTAACATGGGAGGATTTGAACTTGGTAAAATGAATATACTGACGCCTTTCCGCGGTTAAAACAACATTACTTCTTATGTTCGTTCATGTTTATTTGATGCTATAAATGAACTAGAAGGAAGAGATGATCGGATCACGAGCAGCTTTAACTGATGCTCTACAGCTATCTGTCACGGCACATTAAAGAGCCACAAAACGGTATTTATTGTTTAAATTTCTTTCAAAAAATGACCACATTTGAAAGCTGAGACTTTGTTTAATATGATTAATATCAAAAGTAACCGAAAAGTATCCTGGTCTGTCCTGTCTGTCCGCGTGTTGTCAGTCTTCACTCTGCTCCGCGATGTATTTTTCACTGCGTGAGAACATGGTGAGAGCGTGAGAGCGGCGTAGCTTGTCGGGCATAGCGACAGTAACTAAGGAGGGCGGGTCTTTGCGAAGGGTCAATTGCACCTGTCCGAATTGGTTCAGTTGGTGGTCCGGCTGCCATAAAGACAAGGCTTGGATGGACACTGCAGGGACCAGCCAAGATCCTGGAGACCAAGTTGCAGCCGAACAGTGCCTTTTCCTGTTTCTCACCCTTTTTGAACTGGAACTCAAAAGAGCCGTTGACAACTTGATGACAACTTGAAAGCTATGGAAACTTCGCATGGAGGTGAATGGAATCTTACGCCCTACATCCATGTTAACCAAGAAAGGATTCACCCTTCTTTTGTGCTCCGAAAGAGGCTGAGGTTCCAAGTCTTCAGAGTCTGGAACGACAACTAACCCAAAATCCAGAGAAAGCAGTGTACAATGCTGAAATTGAGAAGCTAGAGCTGAATGAAGCAGTTATCAAACTCTCAGCTGCTGCAAGCACTAGGACAGTGGAGACCTGGTATATCCCGCACCACTTAGTCAGCCACATTAGTAAGGACCATATTGTGTTTAATTGCTCTTTCCAATATACAGGACTGAATCTTAATGATTCCTTGTAGCCTGGTCCAACCTTGAGCCCTTCTCTTTTAGGTGTTCTACTTCGTTTCAGGAAGCAGTGTGTGGCTATCAGCGGTGTTATATGTGGAATGTTCCACCAAGTTCTACTCCTGCCTGAGGACAAGCCCCTCCTGCGCTTTCTCTGGCGTGGCATGAGTCGCAACAATCCCCCGGACATCTATGAATGGCAGATGCTGCCGTTCGGAACCACATGCAGTCCCTGCTGTGCATCCTTCGCCCTCCAAAGACACGTCTTATCGCATAGCACAGCTGATGAAGATGTAGACATTCGTTGAATGATGCTTTTATGTGCATAACTGTCTACAGAGCTTACCATCTGCTCAAGAGGCACGGCAGCTACTAGACAAACTTCGTAAGCTGCTGGCGACCGGAGGGTTTGATATCCGTCAATAGGCCAGCAACGAGCAAGAAGTTGTCAGCCACTTGCCACCAGAAGCCAGATCTTCCAAGCTGGTGCTGTGACTTTCACATGATAAAGTAGACCCATGTGAATCCACCTTGGGACTGAATTGGCACTGGGAGTTGGACCATCTAGGATTTAAGCATAGACCTGTTACTTACAGTGCTCTGACGATGCGAAACATATATTGTGTGTTAGCAAGTCAGTATGACCCCCTTGGTGTCATTCTTCCTTTCACCACACAAGCCAAGATTATTGTTCAACAGCTCTGGACTAAGAACAGGAACTGGGATGATCCACAACTTCCTGAGGATCTTTGACAGGCATAGAATTAGGGCTGTCACGATGTTAGATTTTTCACACCACGGTTATTGTGACCAAAAGAATCCACAATATCAATATATCGCGATATCTATAGAAACCTTGTCAAATCAGTCAAATAAATTTTTACTTTATTTACTTTTTCATTTTTACCCAACAAACATAAGGATACTGATAAACACAATGCACACGCATATTTAGTTATTGCGTTCTCAATATTTGAATGCAAATTTTTTTGAAGACAAGCATGTGAAGTATCTGGTTTCAAACTGGAGCGAAACACTGTCTGAATGTTTCCTGAAGAACTGAAAAGCTCTTAAACCTACTTACCGTACAAGTCATGCAGATTTTGAACAAAAAATCAAGTGCAAATACAAATATAAGACGAGTAAAGAAAACGGGGTACTTAATAATCACCCTTTATTTAAATATATGAACACAGAAACCCACTGTTAAAAGGTTAATGTCACATTTCCCATTCCATGACTAGTAAAATAATTGCCATTTACTCTGTGTAAAATAGCGTAATCCGCAGGGTGATGGACACAGAGAAGGGTAAAAAGGTTGGTGGCTATACATTCTGCAGATTGGGTTTAAGGGGTCGCACACCGGACGAGAAGCGTAGCTCCGCGCCGCGTCGCCTGTAGCACACCGGTGAAGCAGTCGATTCTGTTCCCTTCCGGAATTCCTGTTTCCTTTACGCAATCATAAAACAAATCGTGCGTAGTTGCCGCTTTACCATCAGGTTACCATACGTACCATCAGAATTGAATATGACAAGAAGCACAACTGGATATGTTCGGGAAGTCAAAAGGTTAAAAAAGTATTATTTTTTAATTAAAAAAAAAAAGTTATTATTATAAGCGATTTTTCCTGCTCTGTCATTTTAATCTAGCTTGTATTTATCTACGCTTTCCGTACTTCCAGTTGTGCTTGATGCATCTGCTACGCATGCGCAGACATGCCTCTTTGAGGGGGAACACAAATTCCTGTAGAGAACAGAATCGACTGCTACACGGACGCGCACTATCTCAGTTTATGGCCAGCAATATTGTTATGTTTAAGGACATTATGAAATTAAGATAATGTCTGTAGCTACTATGTTATGATTGTACTGTACAATTAAATACAATCGTTGCTAAGTCTGCAGTCTGAACACTTTACCTCAGTCAGAGCGCATCCATTAACTGAATGAATTGAGAATCTCACCTGAAAATCCGAGCCATTGCTGGGCATCGCGGACAGACGCTGAATGGTGCCATCGTGGTGTGTGTGTAAACTCATAGAACATAATGTGTTCGAATTTTAAAGACGTGGCGCTGCGCTTCTCGTCCGGTGTGCAACCCCCTTTAATGTGCTGTTTTCTTTAAAGCCGAAGAACTCCTATACTGGCGAGCTTAATTTTCAGAGTGTTTTCACGCTCTCGCTCAGACAACATTCTTCTCAGAGTGGCTGAGCGGGCGCGCGCTGCGTCTTCTTCTTATTTGATAGATGTCAGCGGTGCAATACTGCAACCTGACAGGTCAACCAGGTACTGGCGCTGGAGTATTTACCTGTCATGTTATCATTAGAGTCCTATTTATTTTAATATCGTATGCGTATGGTTATCGCCAATACGGTATATTGTCACACTCTAAATTAACACGATTGGATATTTCATGCTTTGAATATCACGATTATCGTCAATACCGGTATATTGCGACACCCCTACATGGAATGTGTGGGAAGCTGAGCTTCAGTACTTAGCTCTTGTAGTAGGTGCAACCTAGGTGCAACATGACATCATGACTTTTGCATAAACATACACGCCATTTTCAAGTCAAGTGGCGTGTTATTTATACGCATTTTGAGCTATCCGCGTGTACGCGTGTATGTCTACGCCGTTAAATGCGCGTGTATGTACACGCCGTTAAATGTCCGAGCGAAACGAAGAAAAACCTAGATCTACATCTGGCGAGCGATATTTTTTTGTCCTAGGATGGTAGGGAAACACTTATTAATGGTATTAACCCCAGTGAAGGGTAGGTTTAGGGACGGGGTTGGGGTAGGTCATAAATTTATATATACAGTAATGTAACGTTAAGTCAACGGCGTTCATAAACACGCTGAAAAGCGATTATGCGTGTGTAGCACGCCAAAAATGGAAATACGAATTGGCGTGTTATACATACGCTATCATGAGATCAGTCTGCTAGGTGCTACATTCCATCCAGCATGGGCAACTCAGAGGTCACTCTGGAAATCCATATCTTCACCGATGCTTCTGAGAAAGCTTACGGGGCTGTTGCCTACCTTCGCTCAGAAGATTCATGCGGGAGGTTACACCTTTCCTTCCTCATGGCCCGGTCACGTGTCAATTCCTAGACTTGAGCTGTGTGCTGCTCTTATAGGAGCACAGTTGGCCAAGCTGGCTGAAAATGAGCTCACCTTGAAGATCCAGAACTGTCCTCCACTGGTTACATTCCGAATCCTGCCGCTTCAATGCGTTTGTGGGCACTAGGGTGGCAGAGATTCAAGAATTGACTGACCTTAAAGTGTGGCATTACGTTGACTTGTCAGGAACCCTGTGGATGATCTTCCCAAGCACAGTACACCCTATTATTGTACTGGATTCCAGTTACCCTAACACTCGGCTACTCATAAAGGAATATAATACTCGCCTTTGCCATCCAGGACAAGAGCGAGTGTTTGCTGAGCTCCGCCGAAATGTATGGATACTGAAAGGGAGAGAGGCAGTGAGAAAGCACCAGTGAACATGTCTTGAATGCTGCAAATGGAGGTCGAAGCCAGCCACCCAGAAAATGGTTGATCTCCGTCCACCACGGCTTTGGTTGTTCAAGCCCGCTTTCCATTCAACTGGAATGGACTGCTTTGGGCCTCTTCTGGTCAAAGTAGGACGTCGGACAGAGAAGCGATGGGGACTTTTATTTAAGTGCTTGACCACCCGGGCAGTACATCTTGAGGTGCAGACAAAGTGATGCCTTTCTCATGGCACTATGACGGTTTATAGGTCGCCGTGGGAAATCTGCAGAGTTACACTCTGACCAAGGCACCAACTTCCGCGGTTGTGAGAATGAGCTTAAAGAAGCCTTTAGTCAGCTCAGTGGTGGTGACCTACAACGGCAGCTAGCGAAGCAGCGGATTAGCTTTCATTTCAATCCTCCTCTAAAAGCTGCTCCACAGTTTGCAGGGTGTGAAGAACGAGAGATTTGTTCCGTAAAGGCCGCACTTTACAAAACCCTGGGCTCAGAAACAGTCACTGAAGAAGTGCTTCAAACCGTCCTCATAGAAATAGAGGCCATCCTAAACTCCAAACCACTTGGTTAAGTTTCAGCGGACATTGCTGATGTAGATCCAATCACCCCAAACTGCCTTCTGATGGGGCGGCCAGATGGTTCCCTACCCCAAGTCATATATCCAGTGTATGTGCTCCTAGGAAGACAGAGATTGAGGCATTCGCAAGACTGTCTGACAGATTCTGGACAGCCTTCATAAAGTATTACTTACCTGACATGCAGGCCAGGGGAAAGTGGCAGAATCCATCAGCAGATATCAAACCCGGGACAGTTGTCATGCTTGTTGACCCCCAGTTACCCCGCTCATTCTGGCAGATCGGGAGAGTAGTAAATGTCTTTCCCGGGGCTGATAATCGAGTATGAACGGTTGAGGTACAGATAAAGAAAAAAGTCCTTCATTTGATTAGCAGGAAAAACAACAACACCGAATTTGTGTGAAAAAAAGAAAAACATTTCATTGAATAAAAAAAAACTTTCTAGGCTATAAGTTTAATAATTGTAATAAGTTTTATGATTTCAATTAATTAGACATACTTTTTGATTACTACAAATTTTACACCACGTATCCGTAACGCGCCAGCTCCGCGATACTAATAGTTTCTGGGGGTATTTTTTTCAAAAACGTGCACTTTGAAACAGACAAAAATTGCGTTTTGAACCCTAAAATACATTTGTCATGTAAATGAAAGCCAAAACACATAAAAAGTTTTTATTTGAAAACAGTGTCATATAAACTGTTCCTTACTTGAACTGAACATGTTATGCATTTTACACATTCATTTACATGACGACTGCATTTTGGGAGCCTAAAAAGCAAACTTTTGAAAACTGTTTAAATTTTTTTTAAACATCATGTGCATGTGTATTACATCTATATGTGCGTAGAGAGTAGTATTAACATATACAGTGTGTCACTTTTTGATTTATTTATGACCATGTAATTAGTGATTGACAGGGAATCCATGTGTTTCTGATTTGTGTCACTAGTGATTGACAGGGTATCCGTGTGTTTCTGATTTACAGTACCATGCTGACTGGCATGTATATGCCAGATAGGTATTTGTGTTGTGATGTCCTCCCGTGCTGATGTCCTGGGGGTTGTTTTAAAAAAGACAAAAACAGATAAAAAAAATCTGTTTTTTTTTTACGATTGGTTTTATGAGCTCACGCCACACAACTGGTCATTGAAGTTTTTATGGGTGTGTTCCTTCAGGGTATGCCTTTTCACACCTATGTCACTACCTACATCTTGAATTTGATGTTATAATAAGGTTAGGGGGTACACTGTTAAACACAGAAGTCATTCTGCAACTTTCCTGATACAATGGCTGCTCCGAGAACTCCTAAAACCCCTAGAAAGGTTATGTGTATTTCGCCAAGAAGAGGACCTGTTGAAATGAGAGAGGATCTAACTTTTGCTCCAAGGAAAAAGCAAAATGTTAGCTTGACAAAGTTTCTTCATGAAGACACAGCTTTTGTGAAACGTGAATGTCTGGTAATCGTGTGGCTAGATATGTGTTTGATATGTGTTCAATGTGTTGCGTACTGTGAAACTCTACATGGCAGATGTTGGAGACGATTTTACATCGCAGGCCCCAAGTCTGATTTTCCACGACGGTTTCTGTGTTTCAACTACATTTGGAGAGATTTGAATGACTGTGTTGATGATCCATTGATCCGTGGCCGAGTGGGATGACTTAACTCCTAACACAAGATTTTGTGTGATCGGCCGGGGACCATAGTAAAAAGTTACCAGACGATTGTGTTTATATTTTTTGCTGCAACGACAAGACAAAGCTCTGCGAACGTGCGTGGCCTATTCGTGAATCTGAGCATCATAAGTGCTATGACATGAAATTGACCTTACAGAACTGTAACAAACATACATGTCGCAACATCTAAACATCTTGTCTATGCATGTAAATACGTTGTCAAGCATACAAACTTCTTTCCACCGAATCACCAATTTCATTGTACGCCACGTACAACGGATCATCACCACAGTCATTCAAATCTCTCCAAATGTAGTTGAAACACAGACATGGGGCCTGCAATGTTGGCATTGTCAAAATTGTCACCGAGTGATTAGGTGATTATTTAGAAAATGAGCGGCAGGTGTGGAGGGGGAGGAGCTAGAGCGGTGATTGGGGTACATGCTCCCAAAGTGTAGTATAAAAAGACCATTTTGGAAGAGAGACAAAAAAGGACACAGGGAGAGAGGTACAGAAAGACAGCAGAGGGAAGTCGCGAAAGGAGAGAACTTGTGGTATGTTTATTCCTCACACAGTCTGGAGAACTCCAAGCCAGCGGCATGAAGGATCCCGGCGGAGATATGAGTGGAGGCTTAATTCACTGGGAGTCTCTGTTGCCAGGAATGGAGAGCGAATGAGAAGCTTAGAGCCGCTACTGATCCTCTGCTGTTCAGTCTCCGTTGCCAGGAATGAGAATCACTGAGCCGGTGAGCGAATGAGAAGCTTAGAGCCGCTACTGATCCTCTGCTGTTCAGTCTCTGTCGCCAGGAATGAAGAATCACTGAGCCGGTGAGCGAATGAGAAGCTTAGAGCCGCTACTGATCCTCTGCTGTTCAGTCTCTGTCGCCAGGAATGAAGAATAACTGAGCCGATGAGCGAATGAGAAGCTTAGAGCCGCTACTGATCCTCTGCTGTTCAGTCTCTGTCGCCAGGAATGAAGAATCACTGAGCCAGTGAGCGAATGAGAAGCTATGAGCTGTTACTGACCCTCTGATGTTCAGAGCTGGAGGAACCATTGAGCCGGTGAGCAAATGAGAAGCTTAGAGCCGCTACTGATCCTCTGCTGTTCAGTCTCTGTCGCCAGGAATGAAGAATCACTGAGCCGGTGAGCAAATGAGAAGCTTAGAGCCGCTACTGATCCTCTGCTGTTCAGTCTCTGTCGCCAGGAATGAAGAATCACTGAGCCGGTGAGCGAATGAGAAGCTTAGAGCCGCTACTGATCCTCTGCTGTTCAGTCTCTGTCGCCAGGAATGAAGAATAACTGAGTCGATGAGCGAATGAGAAGCTTAGAGCCGCTACTGATCCTCTGCTGTTCAGTCTCTGTCGCCAGGAATGAAGAATCACTGAGCCAGTGAGCGAATGAGAAGCTATGAGCTGTTACTGACCCTCTGATGTTCAGAGCTGGAGGAACCATTGAGCCGGTGAGCAAATGAGAAGCTTAGAGCCGCTACTGATCCTCTGCTGTTCAGAGCTGGAGGAACTATTGAGCCGGTGAACGAATGTGAAGCTGTGAGCTGTTACTGACCCTCTGATGTCTAGAGCTGGAGGAACCATTGAGCCAGTGAGCGGATGAGAAGCTTAGAGTTGCTACTGATCCTCTGCTCTTCAGTCTCGATCGCCAGTAATGAAGAACCACAGAGCCAACTTTTAAAAAGACTTTTCATAATCCAATAAAGAAATATTATTTATTTTAACCGTCTGTCTGCCTCATGTGTTCCACGGTCTGCTCCTCGGGGCGGAGTTTCACAGTACACAACACCTTGTCAAACACATATTTAGCCACTCGATTACCAGACATTGAGAAATCATGTTTCACAAAAGCTGTGTCTTAATGGAGAAACTTTGTTTAAGCTAACATTTTGCTTTTTCCTTGGAGCAAAAGTTAGATCCTCTCTCATTTCAACAGGTCCTCTTGTTGGCGAAATACACATAACCTTTCTAGGGGTTTTAAGGAGTTCTCGGAGCAGCCATTGTATCAGGAAAGTTGCAGAATGACTTCTGTGTTTAACAGTGTAACCCCTAACTTTATTTAAAACATCAAATTCAAGATGTAGGTAGTGACGTAGGTGTGAAAAGGCATACCCTGAAGGAACACACCCATAAAAAATGCAATGACCAGTTGTGAGGCGTGAGCTCATTAAACCAATCGTGAAAAAACAGTTAAAAGTCGAATTTAACATTTGTTTGATCTGTTTTTGTCTTTTTTAAAATAACCCCCAGGACATCAGCACGGGAGGACATGTCACAACACAAATACCTATCTGGCATATACATGCCAGTCAGCATGGCACTGTAAATCAGAAACACATGAATTCCCTGTCATTCACTAGTTTCAGTTACACAAAAAGTGACACATGGTATATGTTAATACTACTGTAGTGTTTCTTTACAAAGTGACATCGCCAAATACTGGCCTGGCATGAATAATACAGCATTTTTAGTCGTTTTCGTGGATTCTGGTGAACGGGATCGTTTTGACAATGACTACGTTTACATGCAGCCAATAACCCGTTCAAAACCGGGATATTAGCAATAACCCGGTCGCGCACGGCCATGTAAACACAGGCAAAAACCGGAATATGCTCATATTCCGGATTTTAAAAAACCCGGATATGATACCAGGGGTACCCCTTTTCTAACAAAAATGTTTGGTCATGTAAACGCGCATCGGCATATCCCCATAGTGATTTGTGTTCTGCGCATGTTCTATTCGCAAGGAATCTTGGTCTTTTGAGTAGTGGAACTTCTCAGCACGCATTCAAAAACCCGCATGCAGTATACCGGAAGTAAACACGGCGAGACGCAGCACAGCATACTTTTGTATGAGGTCAGTAACAGCACCAAATCGCTATCTGCCCCGAACTATTCATTATCCGCGTGCTGCTGCTGCTGTTGTTGTTGTCTTTGGATACAAGAAGAAGAATCGGAAATGACGCATATTGCGGTCTTAAGGTTGTCTGTACTTCCAGACGCTAACCGTGCGTCACCGTTTACATCGGGATATTGCCAATTGATTACAAATTCCATGTATACAGGAGTAACTCTCTCTGCTCATGCATGTAAACGGGTTATTCCTAATGTTTCAGAAACCTGAATAGTGACCTTAATCCGACCATAACCCGAATATTGACTGCATGTAAACGTAGTTACTGTTGTCGTCTGTGCGCGGAAAAAAGGAAAAACACTTCTATTTTTATACATTTTTGTTGCGTAAAGGTATGAAAACATGACAAAAACATCCCTGTACTTATGCCTGCACACAGTTAATGTCAAACAAGATTTTTTCAAAAAGATTTTTTTAAATGTATTTGTCCGACACAGCAGGACAGCAGGACAAGCTGAAACAAGATGCTGATCCATGTAAGAAATAGGTGCATCTTGTGATGAATGTTTAAGGTATTTTAGGGCGGGTGACATGGTTACGGTTCATTTGGATCATTCTATGAAGATAAGCTTGTACTAACACTCACAGATTAAACATTCCTTACCATTACACAGTAACATATTGTATAATACCGTATTGTAGTGGGCATAAGAGATGCAAAGCTCTCCGAAAAAAAATTGTCCAAAGTTGACATTGGATAAAACGATAACTCAGGTCAGACAAAATGAGGAAATAAAACTTTAACAGCCAATAATAAGATGAGAAAAGTCTGAAGTGAAAGAAGTGAATGTTGATGCAGTCGTGACAAAGAGAACATCTAAAGCAAGAATGACATCGCAGAGAACAGAGGGAACAGCTCAGAGAAAGCAAAGTTTTTATAATGCAGCTCATAAAATAAAACAAATGGATTCCTGCAAGAGATGCGGGAAAAGTCCACAGCACCTGTGGAAAACGTGTCCAGCCAGAGAATCGGAATGCAGAAAATGTACAAAGAAAGGACATTTTGCTACAGTATGCCGGTGACTTCAAAGACTTGAAGATATAGTTGACAGTTCAAATGAGTCTGCTTTCTTGGAAACAATCCAGACCCAAAAACAAGAGAATATGTGGCAACAGAAAATCCTGGTGAATAAAGAACCAATCACCTTTAAAATAGATACAGGTGCAGCAGTCACAGCGATTCCAGCATCTATGTATTCAGTAGGGCTGGGTATTGTTAGGAATTTCACAATTCGATTCGATTTCGATTCTTGAGGCTTCGATTCGATTCGATTTCGATTCGATTCGATATTGACTTATTAGCTTCGATATCGATTCAATTCTAAGTAAATATACAAGTAATTAAGTACCTGGGTATATTTTTAAATAATGTGTGCAGTATTACCAATTTTAAGAACAAATTGACCCAAGCATGTTTCCTGTCATGGTTTATTTAGCAGAACAAACTGTACAATATTGTGGTGAATACAAAGCACAACTGTAACAAACAGGTGCTTTATTAACATCTCTAATCTAAAGTGCATGTAACTGTTAGTAGAAAGTATATTTTTCTTCCTAAACATTCAAGTTATAAAATAAATGTAAACAGAAGCACAAAATGTGCATACTCATAAAACAAAGTGCAACCATAGATATTATAACATTACAAAGTGCTAACTTACTTTGTCAACACAATAAATAACACTGAACAGCTGATCAGAGAACCTTTGGCTTATTTACTGTGCCTATGTAGGATAGATTACCGACATTTCCATCATATAACTCATAACATTTTAGTACAATATATATAACATGTTAACTCTGAAGCATTTGTTATCAAACTAGTGCACATGCAGTTTTTGGGGACGTTGCGACCTTCGTCTGTTAACTTATATAGGACAACTTAGTTTGAATAAACGAGCAGACACTGATTAGCTACTTGCTCTACGTTTATTTAAAATGAACAACAAGACGACTAGAAGTGAATGTGCTTTCCATTAAATGAATCACACACAGTAAACAAATCCTTAACAAAAAAATCTTTGCAATGAATTGCAATTTAGACTCGCAAACTGCGTGCCGGTGCGGTGACATACATACTCGGACAGATTCGGCTTGTCAGAAGTTGTTCATCCTCGGATGCGGTGCCGCGCGCGCTGTTACAAAAAAGCCTTGCACACAGCCAAGCGAAATGAGGTCTTGCACACCAAACGCGTCATTTTTGCCGCGCGCACCTTCGCTCACGTGCGGATTATAGACAGTAAAAGAAACGGACACGTCGAGTATAAACAAGTCTTTACTCCGTGTCAGCGCGCGCTCTGATGAGTTGTTGCCCACAGCGCCGCCACTGGGCGGTGGGCTGAATCGATTCATAGGATTTGATGAATCGATATTGAATTGAGAAACAAATAATTGCAATGCATTGATGAATCGATATTTTTACCCAGCCCTAGTATTCAGCTGAAAAGCAAGGGAAACTCAAAGTTTCCAAAAAGATGATCTTGGGACCTAACAGTACTCCTTTGAAAGTGTATGTTCAGCGCATGCCTGCAGAAGGACAAAAGGAGAATCCGGCAGGATATATATGTTGTAACGGATTTAGTAATGCCACTGCCTGCAATCCAAAGTTTACAGTTACTGCAACAGGTAGCCAACTTACATGAACCTGGAGTAGTACAAGGCAATGTTCCCTGAAGTTTTCTCGGGACTCTTTGAGGGCAGCTACAAGATCAAACTGTTGGAAGGATCCGCCCCGTATGCACTCAGCCCCACGATGAGTACCGCTCCCGCTCGTGGAGAAAGTAAAACTGGAACTCCCCAGAATGGAAGAAATGAGAGTCATTCGACGAATTGAAGAGCCTACTCCCTGGTGCGCGGAATGGTTGTCGTGGCAAAAACGAATGACAATATCAGGATTTGCATCGATCTCACAAGATTGAACGAGAATGTGCAGAGAAAGAAATATACTGCCAGCTGTGGACGAGACTTTAGCGCAGCTAGAGGGAGAAGCTGTGTTCTCGAAATTAGATGCCATATCTGGGTTCTGGCAAATACCCTTATACAAAGACTCAGAGCCACTAACAACATTCATTACACCCTTTGGGAGATACTGTTTCCGGCGTCGTCCTTTTGGGATATCTTCGGCCCCGGAGCATTTCCAGCTCAGAATCATGCAGACGATGTCCTAGTGTTTGGAAAAGAAATAAAAGAACACATGGAGAGACTGTGTGAGGTGCTGAAGAAGTTTGAAAAAGCAGGACTGACATTGAATGATAAGTGTGTCTTTGCTGTCGATAGAGTGAAGTTACTAGGTCATACAAAAAGTGCTCATGGGATCAAAGCAGACCAGGACAAGATTAAAGTCATTCTCTACGTGCCTGAGCCACAGAATGTGGAAGGAGTGAGACGTTTCATGGGAATGGTTAACTACATCGGAAGGTTTTCACCTCATCTGCCGACTCTCACAAAGCCACTGAGAGACCTATTAAGGAATGACAGCACCTGGGCATGGGATGCACACTAGAAATAAGCATTTGCAAAAGTAAAGAAAGAACTCCGCTTACCAGCTATTCTGGCACAGTATAGTCCGTAGTCCTAACACCCATAGAGACACGATATGCACAAATCGAAAAAGAAGCTCTTGCAACAACATGGGCATGTGAGCGACTCAGTGCATGTTTTCTTGGATTGGAATTTACGGTGCATACAGACCACAAACCCCTAATATCACTGTTGGGCAACAGACCAATTGATGATTTCCCTCCAAGAATTATTCGGTTCAGACTGAGGCTGCTCAGATACAAGAACAACATCACGTCCCAGGAAAACAACTGGTCACTGCGTTGTCACGAGTAACATCAGGACCTGAAAAATCAACAGAAATCGAAACATTGGATGACAGACAGAGGATGAGTGCAGAGTTTTTGTGGATCTCATAGTTCAACAAATCCCTGCAACAAAATCAAAACTGAAACTAGGGCTGTCACTTTTTTATTCGATATTCGAATATGCATTCGAATATGACGTGAAATATCCAAAATCGAATATAAATAAACTATCCGGTTTTTAAAGTGCCATGTTTTGCGCATTTTTTACAGTCTATCATTTGCTTTTTATTTATTGTTTGCCATCTCATCCAGTAGCGGCCGCTCTAAACATATTGTAGCGTAAGCCCATGACCAAATCAAGCGAATAATAGCCAATATAGCCAGCTTGTTTTGAAAATGGAAGATAAAGACAAGACGAAAGAAACCGCGCTATAATTCCTGCCTATTACACACACACACACACACACACACACGACCCACAGAAAAGACGCGTGTAAGTATCGAGTTCTCTTTCGGGCTTGAACAAACCATAACACACAAATTATGTCAAATGAATGTAAGAGCAGTCTTAAATTATTTAAATAAAGCCTTAAATGAACGTAGAGATTTGCGAGAAAATGGGACGCATGTCAGATCCATCTCTGTGTGGTCAGATCGCGTCTCCTTCAGCAACGGCTGGTCTTAAAGTGTCAAAGAACAAAGGTAAGAGAGTAAATTACTCACCCAGACCCGGCGCCAGGAGGATTATTATACTGGTATGAATGTGTGTATCATGAATCATGAATGTACTCCGCTATCTTTTAACACATCTCCGGCGAACGGCTTCTTCACGCAAAAGAAAAACTCTTCATGAAGGACAGTTAAATTCAGCGACAGCGACCATATATGGCGTTTCCTGATGGATCGAGGTTGTTCATTAACTTTTACATTTTACTCGTAGATATTCGAATATATTCGAATATATTGCTTGATATTCGATATCCGTTCGAATTTGATTTTTCTCAAAAGTGACAGCCCTAACTGAAACATATTTAGGAAATGCAGAATGAGGATCTAACCTGCCAACAACTAAAACAGTATACGCAAAAAGGCTGGCCAGAACATCAGAAAATGGTGTTGGAACATCTCATGCCATACTGGTCTCATAGAGCAGATATCCATGTAGCGAATGGGATTCTACTGAAAGGAGAACGGATTCTTATACCCATGCAGAGAGAGATGCTTGAAAGACTTCATCAAGGAATGACGAAGTGCATTGCAAGAGCATAGCAATCTATATGGTGGCCAGCTTTATAAAAGACATAAGATAGTTAGTGGAGAGATGCAACATCTGCTGTCAGCATTCACAGCAGAAAACGGAGCAATTGATGCCAACACCTTTACCAGTGAGACCCTGGCAATGAGGCCATTATCTGGTGGTGGTTGACTATTTCTTGAGATACAGGTTGCAAACTTGCCAAACTGATAACAGCAACAACAGTAGAGAAGCTGAAGGTAATCTTTGCCAGGTTTGGAATCCCTGAAACACTGGTGAGTTTTCTCAAGACTATGACTTTGAACATGTCACAAGCAGTCCACGATACCCTCTGAGCAATGGATAACCAAGACCCTCAGAGAGCTCTTTTGGCCTATTGACTCCATTATCTCATGGGATCTCACCTGCAGAACTCCTGATGGGGAGGAGAATAATGTCAATAGTCCCATTCTCACCTAAATCTCTCATGCCAAGATGGCCTGACCTGAAAGTGTTCAGAAGGAAAGATGGGATGTTAAAAGAGAAACAACAGGAAACATTCAGATCTAGACACAGAGCGAAATATCTATCCGTCATCATACCTGGACAGAAAGTGTGAATCAGGAATTTGAAGACAACTCGAACGGTCCTGGGAGAAGCATCAACGCCCAGATCGTATCAGGTAGAAACTGAGATGGGAACACTGAGAAGAAATAGAGCTCATCTTACAGTTCTTCCAGAACCAACTTAGCAAGTTGTCAACGGTACAGTGACAAGGCCGGGTAGGATTTCCCATCCACCAGAAAGAATGGATTTATAAGCTGAATTAGCATAGGAAGACCTGCTGTCAAGAAAAGGGCAGACTAATCCCTTCAGCAGAGTCAGGAATGTCCAGGCAGTCTACCCTGGCTTCCAGCTTAGGAAAGAAAGTTCAATGTTATATGTTATTCAAATGTTTGTTCCCTGAGAAAAGAAAATATGCAACCATGGGAATATAAGTATGCAGAATAATAATAAGAGATGTTGAGACTAAAAGGGGGGATGTAGTGTAACCAACTGAACACTAGAGGGAACTCCAGTTGAGTAAAGGTTATAGAGAGAGTTGAAAAGGAAAGAATAAAATAATTGGATGTTCAGTATCTGAGCTGTTTGCGTGTCCTGATGTTTCACCTCAGAGTTTAAGATATAACCATCTGTTACAGTTGGGGCTTGATTTTGTCCATTGGGAATTGATTGAATGGCTGTGGTTTGATTTTGCTGTCATGTCATTGAAGGTGACAGGTTGTCCCGCCCACGCGTCAGTAAACACAGAGAAAATAAAAGCCTCTTTTCTCTTCGGAAAAAAGAAAGGCCCTGTCCCAAATGGAACTCTAAGCCCTTGCGATCTTCCTCCGAGTCCACACTTTCATTAATACGTAACGCCGCTTTGACTATTGGGTAGCTCGCTTCAGTGCAGGCCCGGCAAAAGTGCGCATCGAGGGTTGATATCGGTCGCAAAGGAGGCGCTCGCAAACACCATTCTTAAACCTAAAATGCACACACAGCGGCAACAAGACCCCGGGTCCATATGAAGTGTGCCATTTGGGACAGGGCCCAGAGATGTTGTTGCAAGAGGGAGGGGAAGTTTTACACTGGTTTAAAAATTACGAGGGCACATGCGTGAAAAAAATGAAAAAAGATGTGTATAGATAAGTGTGCTGAGTACCCCTCAGTACCGGTCGAGAAGCACAGCACCGCGTCGCGTATATGCGTCTATAGGACAACTTGAGGCATCGCACACCAGACGAGCACTTCTCACTTTATAGCCAGTAATATTGGAATGTTTAAGGACATTATGAAATTAAGATAATTTCTGTATACTATGTTATGATTGTAATGTACAATTGAATACAATCGTTGCTGAGTTAACTGAATTAATTGAAAATAATGCGTTTGAATTTTATACACGTGGCTCTGCAAGAACCCCTTTACTTCAGCAAATGAGCAAACAAATGTGATGTTTATCTAAAGTCATTTTGCTTGTTAGTGTGGTTGAATTGGATCATCGAAGGTCAGCAGCAAAGACATTGGTTAATAAAGTGAGATTAAATGCATGAAGTATATTTGCATTATTCAATTTAGTTCTTTACTAAGGAAAGTCAAAAGGGAAAGCCCGAATAAAGGAATCGTGCTATTTCATGTTGAATAAAAAACTATTTGACAGAATAAACTTGTGCTTAATGTGAAGAAAACCAAAATACAGACGATGGACAAATATGACCAAGATATATTTGAACTGGATGGTGATGAAATACAAGTGGTCAAAGACTTTAATCTACTGTCAATTCGGATGCAACAACTTAAATTAAATGCAACAAATTAAAAGAAGAATCGCTATGGGAAAGTATTCAATGGCTATGTAAAATCCATTGTAGAATCACTATGTAGAAAGTCTACAATGAGGTCAAAAGATGCTCAAGTCTAAAGACATATCCCTGACTCACTCACAAATGACTCACAAACAGTCAGATTTTTTTCAGTGGTTATTTATGGATGTGAGAGCTGGACAATAAAGAAAGGAGACAAGAAGACCTGGTGGAGAAGAATCAGAATAACAAACAAATTTGTGCTAAAAAAAACAAAAACAAAAAAAAATCCAGCTAGCTATGTCACTACAATCACGGATGATCAAATTATGCCATGCCTACTTTGGTCACACGATTAAGATGGAACAATCACTGGAGAAGGACATTGTGATTAGAAAGACCGATGAATCAAGACGAAGGGAAAAACCAGCAATTTGATAGATTGACACAATCTTATCAACAGTAGAGAAGACACTGGCTGAATTTGTTCAAATTGCACACAATCAATCTCGCCATGGATCAAGAGCGAACCGAAGGCTCATAATCATCATTATTTAACATTTCCAACTTCCCACTTCTGAAGTCATTTCTGGAAATTAGTATTTGAACTTTCTCTCGCAAAATTAGCATCCCCATCCGAGATGCAAGTCTCTCCTCAGTGTCGTCTTAATCTATATCTCTTTCCCTTGACCCCCTCTTCCCTACACATGCTGAGATCATTTAAAGAGGTCATATAATGGTACATGCACTTTTACAAGTTGATTGTACTGAAATGTGTGTTGGCAGTGTCTGTACACAGCCATCATATAATGATAAAAATCCATCCAGTGGTTTTGTTTTAATCTCCTTATATGTTTTCCCCTGCCTCAAATCGAGCCGTTCGAGCCTGTGACGTCACAAGCTCGCACGCCCCTTCCACGATTGTTGATTGACAGCAGCGTTTCAACACAGACCCGCCCTCGCTCGTGAGTGAGATGTCAATCATAGTTCGTCATTGTTGATACACTGGAGCAGAATGGCGCCTAAGCGATTGTTGGTGTTCTGTTCTTGGGTGTAATAAGGAACACAGCAGTCATTTAATGTTCCTAAATCCGAACCACTGAAGACGCAGTGGCTGCAGTTTTGTTTATGAAGGGAATATTTCCGACGAACAAGGTCAATGCGCTCATGTTTGCGCAAATCATTTCTCACCAGACTGCTTTTTAAACGAGGCGAGGGTCAATATAAATCAGGTTTTGCTAAGAAGCTGCTACTGAAAAAGGAATCGGTACCAACTATTCGTGTCCCTGTTGGACCTCCAGAAGAAGTGAGTGTAACGTTTTATTTATTAACCTTTATATTAATCTTTGCGAATCCCTTGCACGCTTCAAGATGATTGTGGCTAATGTTTACACTCAGGGTGCATTACGGCATGTAACGTCAATATAATTCATAATCCCACGCTTATAATGAAAAACGATTTAGTTATTGTGTTATTAAAAACTGTGTACGCAGGTGTTAACGTAACAGGAATATTAATGCAGTTACAATACTATGTAGGCTACTTAAAAGTTTTCTTAAAACATTTTCGTACTGCACTAAACATAAACATACAACAAATTCTTAGGTATCCTTCAACTACTGCTAGAATCATTACTGACATGACCTCATGTCATTTTCAGTCACGATAGTTGTACCTAACACTGAGATAACGTCACGCATCACTAACAAACCTACATTTACAACAAAAAATTTTTTTTCAACATAAATCTGTCAACGAACTAACCTATAACTTACATAAGTAACGTTAAACACTTAGCGTTTGTATCTCACAACTCTTACCCTGCCAGTACATTCAAAAATAGATCAAAGTGACATTAACCAACCATTCAGAAACGTCCTGTTCGAGCCTTAATTGTCGAACTTCTTCGGGGCCGTCATCTTGTTTCGGGTCCGACTCCGGTTCAAACTGATAGGGTTGCACAGATATGTCCTCAGAGCCATAATAAACCCTCAAATTGTCAAGTCAACACTCCACGTGCGTTGTGTCAAAGCGCGCACAGAACAGAGGGGCGGAGTCAGCGAAGTTCATTATCATTTAAAGGCACATACACTTAAACGGCGTGCTGAAAACAGAGCTGTTTTTGAGCAGGTAAAATGAGTGTTTTCTTAAAATACTAATGAGAATTTTTAATAAAAGTATATTACAAAGTTTTCATTAAGACCCTAAAGATTCATATTAACTTGGCATTATATGACCCCTTTAAAATGTGAACTAATTATATGTGATTTAATGTGAACAGTTATCATACAACACTATACATGATTGGTATCATTTGAAATGTCTCAGTGGTTCAAAGGTCTCATTCCCACAAAAGTAAACCAAAAGGTAATAAGGGTTTAGAGATATTTTGCTTTCTTTGGAGGGCGGATCATCTGTCAATTGTTCTTTCATGCAAAGTACCTTCTGACCCCAAAAGGTGTCTATCTAGATCTGGCCTTGATCAATGCAAATTCCATTGTTATAAATAAAAATAAACGTCCGTTGCGAGGACCCTGTGCGACTTTGGCACCCGAATGAACGAGAACAATAAGAGTAAAGAGTTAATTGAATAATTAGATGTCTAGATAAATTATCATTTAAATGATCAATAACCCATCACCCACTCTATTGGAAACCACCATTGAGCCGATTGGGTGGGCCTTACAATATGTTGGAATTTTAAAAGTAACATGCTATTTTACTCATTACTTGAAAAAAGTAATCTGATTACGTAACTCGTGTTACTTGTAATGTAAGACCCAACACTCCTCATTATGCTGGTTTAAAGCTCAGGTTTTAGGTTAATAGATTAAGTAAGGTTAAACAATCAATATGTAACAACATTGGTATTACATTAAATTAGCTCAAATTATATATAGGGAATTTGAAAAATTAATCATGAATATGATTAATATATTGCATATTACAGTTAAATTATCGAAGTTGAAAATAGATTGATTGTACATATGAATGATCAATCACAACGAATTATAATTCCTCATTCATATATCAATGGTCCCCTTTCAAATCGACTATATGAGATAACCTTTAATGGAATTAATTTAGCTATCGAACAATCTGTTTGTCCAGCAAACGGCCGTAAGATTAACTCATCAATTTTCCAACAAAAATTATCTCTTTCTTAATAATTACAAGAAGCTATTTTCTGGCCATGAAAAATCACCTTCTTGTCATTATCAAAGTTAGGTTACTAAAAAGTAATAAATTGTAAAGCTTTAGCTAAAGATCAAACAATTCATTGACTTGTAAAATGAGCTTTTCAGAAACAATCAAGCATATAATGGTTTTAATAAAATGAAACTACGGATACAGAATTCTACATTTTAAACACGGGATACATGTATGTACAGTAGACAGTTGAGACAGACGAATAACAAAGAGAGTGAGAGAGAGAGAGAGAGAGAGAGAGATTGAGTGAGGGAGAGAGAGAGAGAGAGAGAGAGAGAGAGAGAGTAAGAGGATGAGAGAGAGAGAGAGAGAGATTGATCACATGGCAAAATTCACAGACAATGTAACCCTTAGAGAGACAACAAGAAATCACATCAATCATCAAATCAATAACCTATACTTGCATATGGTTCTCTTGTGTAGCTGAGGAACGCAGAGTCGTGTGCGTGTTTGTCCTTCGGTGCTAGGTGTGTTCTCTCGTGTCTTCCGGGGCGAGCAGACTCGCGGGAAGTTTAAAGGTTAACCGAACGTGAAGTTGCCACGGAAATAATTCAGAGTTCATCTCCCGTGGAGGGAGAGGCGAATATGAAAATAAAACTTAGTAAAGAAAAGAAAAACGGAGAAAGCTCCCTAAAAGGGAGCCATGGGACCGGAAGCCTCTCACAGGGACATTGCTCTCAAGTTCTCAGAAGTGCCCAAGCGCTGAAGTGCTGAAACGCCGAAGCGCAGTTCATTTTGGTTCTTTAGTTCTCCCAAGGGCTCACGCTCTGAAGTGCTGAAGCGCTCGCAGAGAAACTTCTGTGTCAGTCTCTTATGGAGAGGAGGGGTTCACGCCTGCTTCGCATACGTGACCAATAATCTTTAAGAGTTTCCCGAGCGGGAAAAGTTCTTCTTTGTCTTGTCAGGCTAATTTATGATGGTATAAAATTGTATCATTTCTACACAGAAAGATTGTACACACAGAACAATACATTTTACTGTAATATCCTATGTATGACTGGCTCGGTCACATCACGACGGTCACACAGATACCAAGAATGTCAGGAAAAAGTAGAAGAAACATAAAGTTATATTCATATGCAGAATTACAAGCATTTAACGTTCACTCACACGACTATAAAGCCATAATACCGGCTACCATGACCTAGGAAAGATCAAATTCATGTTTATACATTTCTTAAGTGGTTATACTTATATAAAATATAAGATTGCAGAGTCTATTCCTCTTTCTCTATCAAAATTCAAGTGGGAGCTGAGAGCCCACTTGGAATTCCTTTTGAGAGTCATAAAGTTTTATGACCTAGCAATAGGGAGTTACAGAAGGTGATCTTTCTTTGGAAGTATACTTAAGATTCAAAGTTACAAACCGGTCTCAAATTAATCTATAGAATAAGACAAACTAATTAAATATGCATGCATACAGGAAGGTCAGATACAATTCTATGTTATATACATTAAAAGGACATTTCTATCCTAAGTTACACACAAAGGACATTTGTGTTGCGGGTGTGTGTGTGGGTGTGTGTGTGTGTGTGTGTCTGTATCAGAGTCTGTCCATCCGTGGTGTATACCACGTGAGGGTTAGTTCGCACATGGTTGTCTTCAAGACAAAAGGGTAGTTGTGTATGTAAATTCACTTATCAGCCTAGCGGCGTAATCATTGATGCGAGGGGGAAAATTTTAGCTTGAGACTGAATGGATCAGTTCTTATTCTTTGTGACTGAACACAAATTCGAGAACAACGGGGACCTGTTTCTTTACTGGCAGTGCGTCGTAAATTAATGACCTGATGTTAGACATTTGGGGCACCAACTCACATGATTCAAGGTTTTGTGAATTAAACATATATGTGTTCATATCTTTTCAGTAGTGAAAAGAAAACAGGATTCGCTTAGTGGCTACATATTCCCCCTTTTCGTCGGATGAAGTCCCTGTGTGAACTTTATCGGACGACAATTATCACAATGGCCGACTGGCAGGTGAATCCTGTTGGTCATGTAGCAGGTGGACCATGGTAGTAGGATAGCCGGTGGATCATAATGGCAGGTGGAACATGATGGTAGGATGGCAGGTGGATCTTAAGCTGAGGATTCAGCTCGTTGAGTTTGGTGGCGGTCCAGGCTGGGACCGCAGATGAAGTGTTCAGAACGGGCAGTGAGACAGTGCTTGGAGGGCTGTGTCTACAGGAGCAATGTCAATGAGTCGGGACCCCTCCCCCTTTTGCAAACCACAATTCCCGTTCTGGAGTTAGGGTGAAAGTGTGGTTTCTGAAGAAGGATGGGGTTTCCAGTTCTAAGTTGTACTCCTTGCTTGGAAGATGATACAATGCCAAGTCATCAAGGTGCAGGATGGCACCTTTCGGCGCTTGGATTCACATGCTCTGGTTGAGCGGGGTGACACAGGTGTCAGTGTCATTCTGGTCGTAAGTGAGTGCAGCTGTGCGCCCAGGAAGGTTAACGAGCCACCTGCCACTTACAATCTCTGCTTGGGTCTCGGTGACTTGAGTGCGAGGCTTGGCTTTAGCAGGGCAGCTTGTGCCGCTGATCTGCAGCCCGCAGGTTCCGTCAGGGTTGTCTCTGAGGGAAGATTTGTTAGGGCAGAGATAGTGAATGTCTTTGGTCAATGTGCACATGTGTGGATTCGGTGCTGGGGACAGCTTAGTGTCGCTGTCATGCAAGGCAATCGCGTACGGCCTGCGGATCTTGATGTGAGTGCTGCCTTTCACAATCTAACATGGACAATGTTCTTGAGCCGGTGGATTCGGCTTGACTATGATGGATAAGTTCAGGAGAAAGTCCCCTTTCCTCTGCTTGTGGTCAATGCAGAGTGGGATGGCACTACCCATGAGAGTAGGCAAGGTGTAATTTTAAAGCGTCAGTTGGCGTGGCTATGGCGGACGCCAGCACGGTTTGCATGAGGCCTAAGGGTATCAGGTGAGGTGGGATTCTACCCATGGCGAGGCTGTCGATGGAGGAGTTCACCCCCCCTTAGCAGGTTTGCCATCAGGGCTGTTACCAGCTGATTTTGAGCAAAGTCATTCTGGAAGACAGTAAACAGCTGTTTCATGGAGTTTACTGTCGGGGTCAGCAGAACGCTGTGAGTGTTGAAAGTTACCACAGTTCCTATTGTCTTGTCGATGGGCTGCAGGGATGCACTCTGTTGTGAGTTGCTCTTTTATCTGTGGAATCTCAGTCCGAATGTCGGCTACATGCCGCCTCACAGTGGTTAGGTTCACCAGCTGTATTGCGTCGTTACGCTGGGGTCGTGCGTTCTGTAGGCGTTGCGAGGATCCGGTGGCACAGACACTCTCTGAGTGCGGGTCTGGCAGAGAAGGAGTCCTGGTTGTTCCTTTAGGACGATGTCTGGTGCCGGACCTGGTGAGATGTCCGATTGCGGCTGCCCTCTGGTTGGCTGGAGGCACAGCAGCATCCTGGTAAAAGTGAAAGGGAGAGAGAAAAGAGAGAAAGGGAGGAAAAATTTCAGCGAACGTCGTCCTTGGTTGGCTAGGACAGTCTTTTCGCTTTGAGGATGCCAGTATGCCACTTGCTTCGGTGTCTTGCAAGTGTCTCTGGTGCTGCGATGTGCAGCACACTGTGCGTCGTGGGCATAGGGCATACATTGGCATTACCCCCCTTTTGCACTGTGGCAGAACAAGCTGTGGCGGGGTGATGGCATCAGGTGCAGAACGCTGAATGTTGTCCAGTGCACGCAGCATGTGCTTGTCGACGTAGGTTGTCTGGGGCACCGGTTGTCGGTGGGTGCAGATGGTGTTCGTGGGTGGTTGGAGGGGTATGAGAGGTGGTTTCTCATAGTGTCCATAGTCTTTGGTAAGCTGGAAGTTTAAGGTCAGGTGAAACAGGGGCTCTGTGACATTTTTTTCATACTTGAGGTGAGAGCCTAATGCATGACCCTAAAAGTTCAGAACCATGGTTTAATTGGTTCGCTAGGTATGTAGCTTAAAGCTAGGTGTTTCACATGTAGCTAGCTAGTGAAGTGGGTCTTGTACCATATCTTAGCTGTGGATGCTAGGAGGCTAAGAGTTATGTGGTTCCGAGATTATTTCCTGGAAAGGGCATAGCCGAGATGAAATAAATGACTTAAGATGGTTCTTATGACTAAATTATTTCTCTGGACTTAACTAGTGGTTCACTACGGTTTGACGAAGTAAATGATAGGGGGGGAAAAGGACAGCTGTCTTATTCAAATTACGCTTATTATCAATCCGCTGGACTATAGTTTTGCCCTAGTAAATTGTCGAAATTACTTGTGTTGCAGGGTCACAAAAATGAGTACACTTGTTGAAAATAAACAAAATCACAAATAAAGGTGTCTGTTTCCTTTCTGGGCCCTATGGGAAATGGAACCACATTTGAACAAGAGAGGAAATAAAATAAATTTTAAATCATATAGATGACCGAAAAGTAAAGGGAATCGCTGAGTGCTATTAATATCAAGGTCAAAGAAAATTAAAAAAAATTAAAGAAGAGCCCAAAGAAAACAAAAATTAAAATTAAAAGCAAAAAGAAACAAAGTGATCAAAACACCGGGAATGCTCTGAAGGCGAGAATAATCAGTGGCATTAGTGAATAAACTTTGGATTTGCCTGGGCCAACACTTCATAGTGGGTTACAACGGTTGCGTAATCGAGGCCACATCGTGTGTGTCCCATCCAAGGATTAGTCACCTGCCGATGAAGATTCTTATTGCTATATGAATTCTTCTCTAGCTACACAGTTTACATGTAGTTAACTTAAGTTTAATTAACAGGGTATCTTCAAAGGTAGCCTTCGACGGTTAGCAAGGGCTATGCCTCAACTAGTGAAGGTGAACTTTAGCTAAGAAGAATTGCAAACACGGAACGTGAATAATTATAAACCTTAACTGGTGTTAAGGAAAGTATTTTAGAATACTTTGCCCTGTGTAAACACAAGCGGTGATTAAGGGCTCAAGTAAATTATGCTACCTGCTAACTGTATAAGTTGTTATTTAGCTTAGCCTAAGCTGGATGGGTGACATATTGGTTTAGCTTAGCGTAAGCTGAGATGTAGGTGTTAGGCTTAGCGTAGCGTAAGCTAGCTGGATGCTATGTTAGTTTAGCTTAGCGTGAGCTGGAAGGATGCTAGGTTAGCGTAGCCACCTAGGCTGGTTTGTTTACAAAGTGACATCACCAGTTAGCACTTCCTGTGACAAGTCGTTGACCTGGAAGCTAGAGCATGTCAGACAATTCAACAGTCCCTAAAGAATGTCTGTACATTTTACATGAATTATGCTGGTTTAAACGGTGTGAACAGGATGCACCTAAATTTTAAGTCTTTCTAGTAGTCGGTGTTACATTAAGTAAAATGCAGATGTGTTTTGGCATTAGCTAATTTTACTCATGGAACTCTTCTCTTTATTTTACGCAACTTATTCTATTTGTTTACAGAGTAAGGAAATAGATTTGCTGTAAGTCAAAGCTTGTGTAAGCATATATAGTTACGTCCCTCTTGTGCACGAATGCTGACTTCTCAGCGATTAAACAGTTTTGATCGCTAGGTAGCTTTCTGCTTGTAGGTGCAGCTAAAATTTAGGTGAATTACATCAATCTAGCAATAATTTATAAGGCCTTTACATTTGTAGAAAGGGGAGCATCACCAGGTCTACCTAGATATAACTTTGTCCTGAGCTTTCTTTGTTAGACACAGGTTTAGTCATACTACAATTTGGATTTCTTTTAAGCAAAGCAGAATACACATCGGTACAGCTTACACGCTGCTGAGATGAGGTTTCTTCATCAAACAGACTTACGCTTTACTGCTGAACATGCTAATTTTAGTTGGAAATCTAAGGCTATTTTACTTAAAGTAGAGATGTCAATTTCAGCTATTGTTTTATCTGCACTTAGACAAGCCAGCGATCAAAATGCGTATTGCACGTTGTGTTTTAGTTGGATCGCAACGCTTAAATGCACGCCCGTAGGTTAACCGTAGTTTAAACGCAGGTGGGTTTTTTTTCTGACGTCGCAGTGACGTATGCCCTATTTGGAGCTAGCATTTTCTGTAACCCGTCATTGTCATAAAAACTAATGTTTAGCAGTGTCATTTCAACCAGCATGTAGCAAATGCTTGGGTCGAAAGAGTCGTGCGTAGTCTGTTGGCAGGTTAGGCTGACACGTCCAACTAAGATTCTCTTTAAGTCAGTAACATTCTAATTTTACGAATGCAGAGTCTTGCAACTCTTTGGGCAGACATTTTCATCTACTTTACAAGTTATATGTCCTATGCTGATCGGGGACCCTTTTAGCAGAGTCTTGCACTGTGTTCGGGCAGTGACTTCTGGTTTTGCAGTTCAAAGTCAGTGGGGTTTTAGGAATTCTTTCTGAGGAGGCCTTCTGTGTTAGGGACCTTCTGCATTAGGTCACGCATCGTTGAGTGGGCATTGCGTGGTCTTTGGCGAGCGGGAAGGTGCAGGGTAGCGAACTTGAACCTTGACTTGGTGCTGAGGCTGTGTACCCATGGACGGGTGCTCTATGACCTTGGAGTCTGGCTTTGGTGACCTGTGTGACTGGAGGGGGCGGGGTCCTTGGACTTGGGCACCGACGGTCAGGTGTTTGAAGTCTAATAAAAGTTCAGAGCATTCTAGCAGGTCTTTGCCCATCCGAAAGGGGTACGTGTCCATTTGTGAGATGTACACCGGGTGGGTAGGCCTCAAAAGGACCAATTGTCAGGTAAGTGGGAGCTCTCTGTTCGAGCCGGAGGTCGTTCTGGCTGTACGACTACACGTGCAGCTCACACATTTGGGGTATAAGAGTTCGATCTTCGCTCTTAGCTTTAGTACTGAGTCTTTCAAAGAGTTGAGATGACATTCAAGTGACCGGGCCCACCCCCTTTTGGTCTTTTGGGGTTTTGGACCCAGCTGTGGGAAACTGTGCTGTCTCGCTCAGGCTGTGCAGCTGTCAGCTGTGGTGGCTGTGTGCCGCTGTCACTTTGTGATGTGACAGTTTGCTCTGTGGTCTGTGGCTGACGAGCAGTGTTCTGTGTGCCTGTTGTGGGTCTTACGCTCAGGCCTAGGGTGTGAAGCTTGTACCTCTTGAATTTTTGGAAAGTCTCTTGTGAAGAAGCTTTTCAGCGACTTCAGGATCTCTGCCGTCTCTGACGTGGCTGCACTGTTTTTATCTGGTGTGTGCTCAGACTTGTGCTTACCAGTGGCATGTTGAGAGGGGTACCGCTCCGGGCTGTCTGGGCTTGAGTCTCTTGGTGATGGGGGTCGGGTATGCCTGGGTCGCCGGCTGGCTTCCCAGAATCTTTCAGAGCGCTCGCTCTGGTGCCTTGGACGAGCACCATCACGGTTGTGCTGCCCTCTGCTGGCCTGGAACGGTCTTGACTCTGTAAACAGGGCTATGGTGTTGTGGGGCGCCCTCTAGAGGCAGCTCTGAGTAGTGTTCAGAGACAGAGTAGATTGTGGGGTTTTTGAAAGTCTTTTCGGACACAGTCTTTTGCTTGGTGTAAGCTTTTTGGGCCAAGTCTCTTAGCTGTTGGGTAGGCATGCTACGGGGACAGGCCAGAACGCCTAGGTGATGACTCACTGTGGGGTGCAGATTTCTGAGAAACAAAGTTCCGAAGTTGAAATCATCTGTGATTAGTCCTTGGTCTGATTCTGGATCAGAGAATTCTTTAAGGAAGGCCTGCCGCAACTGCTGGTAGTCCGATTTGACTGTCTCTGGTTGACGGTCGAGGAAGCTGCGCGCATCACGACTGGACGTGATTCTGAGCAGGTACAATCTGTCCCACGGTGTTACGTTGGGAACAGTGTGCAAGTGAAAGTCTATGTCTTGCAGGTAGGCGTGCACCTCATGGCCTCCTGCAGGGTTTGGAGTGACCATCGGGATGTTTCGGGCCAGCTTGTCAAGTTCTTTGGGGGCCATGCCGTGGTTAGCGGCAGGGGTTCTCTGGAAACTGGCTGGTGACATACTGAACAGTGGGCTTTCACCCCCCTTTTCACTCTTGAGTTCGTGGCTGAAAGGTGCGGACCAGCTGTGTAGGGGAAACTTTGTGGTGTGCGTTTCCCCTTCCCGGTCATTTTTCAGTCTATAAGAGTGTTTCAACTCTCTGCAAACAAAGTCAAGTTCGTCTTTGAGATCGTGTCTCTGTTGTGTAAGTTCATGGATTTCAGCGCGGGCCGTGTGTAAGTGTTTTTCACAGGCACTGGCTTTAGTGTCTCTTTCTTTTAGTGCATTCTCCGCTCTTGTGAGGAGATTTTCACCTTGTCGGAGTTGTTGGTCGAGTTCCACTCTGGCTTTACGCTCCGACTGTTCTCTTTTGTCTGTCTCTAGACGAAGGTTTTGCAGGGCACTTTGAAGTCTTTCTATTTCTTCCTGTAGCTCTGGGCTTGCTGCATACTCTGTCCCACGCTGGTCGTGGGTCTCGTGGAGTAGCTGATCTAGACGACTCTGGGTTCGGGCCTGATCCTTCCGGGCCTCCTCCGCTTGAAGCTTAAGCGCTGCTGCTTGCTGCTCCAGGTCGATGTTGCTCCGTTCGCTGAGCCTTGCCTGGGCGACGAGGTTGTGTGCGATGCTTCTGACGATTCTGGCCCAGTCTTTGTAGTTGTAGCTCTGGGTTGGATCGTGGGCGCTCAGCTTGTCAAGCTCGGTGTCCAGCTGCGTCTGGCTCAGATGCTGCAGGTCACTGGCGTCCGTTGTCATGGCTCTCAGCCATGTCTCGAGGTCGTCCCAGTGGGCTGCGGGGCTGGATGCACGGGACATACTGGCTCACTGTAGGCGAGAGAAACACAGCACACACACAAAGAGACCAAAATGCAAGTTTGTTCTAAGGTTAACAAATTATGCTAATACGGGCTATGCCGTCTATGAGAATTTTTGGCTAACTGATGCAGACAGTTAGATTGGGACAATTTGCTCAGGTTGGCGCAGGGCCTAAATAAAGATCTTGACAGGGCGTCAGCCTAGTGGGTCACGTGATGACACCGGCTGCGTGGTTGTCACTCTATTATTTAGCTTCCTTGGTGGCTCTCACAGGTTACTGTCTCTAAGTGAAATGAAAGAACACAAATCACAACAGAACACAAGGATAGAAGAGATAAGAGTGAAACAAAACAAAGAAAATGAATAGGTCTGTAATGAACTGGAATAAATACTAACACTGGAAGTGTTAGGGAGAATATGGAGGCCTAAGCCTACTACCACTGATAGGGTTTAAGATAGGGCCAACAGGTTAGTGGGGGTTATCGGGGTAGAAACCTAAGAAGATGGTGTGGCTTGGAAAAGAGATGGGCCAAACACTTAAATATCCGGGAGATATCTAGTATTCTGTGGCTTATAGTAAGCGGAATGGGTTTTACTAAATTTAGTTTACCTGCGGTGAATTGAGGCCTCTCTGGTGGGAATCCGTGGCTCAGTCAACCCTTCCGACGTTTCCCAACACTTGACCGCAGTGTTCTCGGGCCACTTCATTGTCTCCCTGTACCTTGCTGCGCTCTCCCAAACAACCTGACTTTGGAGTGTCAAATTGCTGATGTCGCAGTTGCGTGCTGCAACGATGGTACGGGATTCGGAAGTGTCCGAAACTCACACACGGCCAGCGTCAGTACCGCCGGTCGGGTAACCTCGCTTGCGGGATACCAATCAGAGAATGCTGCACCTCACCACCGTGCTCTGGTGAATGCCACTTCTAAATACACAAAGGTTAAACAAGTGAAGCTTAAAGTGGATTAAGGCTTGCTTGTTTAAACCAAATGTATTGATTATTTATGTAGCACTAAGATTCAAAGGTTTTACTAAATAATAATAAACAAAAGGTAATTATGATAATTCTGGTATTTTATCAAAATAACCTAACCCAAAAGAGAAGAAACAATTAAAGTAGAAAGAGACAGGATAAAGCACGGGTGAACAGGCAGGCCGCAGTAGCTGGTTTTCACCACAAGGGGTGCGTACTTCTCTGTGCTTTAACCTGGTGAACAGAAAACTTAATTCAAATTCAAAATTCAAAACTTGTTTAAATTTGTATTTAAAATAAGCAGGTAAGAATTATTAAGGAAAATCAGAATGATATCCGATAATAACCAATGATAACAGCAAAGTATCATTAAATTATTATGAAATAATCAAACGAGAAAGTAGAAGTAAGTCAAGCAGGATGAAACACAGGAGGAGGCCATCCGTAATAGTGGGTTTTCGCCAAAAGGGGCGCACTTCCTCCCTGTGGTTTATCTGGTTGCATTAGACACCTTAATTTAAATTTAGATTGAAGGTTGTTTGAACCAAATTTAAATAAGCGTGTAACAGAAAATAAAGATTAGAATTATCCGATAACAATCGTGATTACTGTAAAGTATCAGTGATTATTAATAAAATAAAACAATGAGGAAAGCTGGACATAGACCAATTCAAACAGAAAGAAGAGAGAGAAAGAAAACTTGATACCCGACTTTGAAAGGCGATGCCAAAAGGGGGCGCGTTCCCGCTAAGTGGGTATCAGTTTTTGAACTGAAACTTAATCTAAATTTGTAATTCAAATCTTGTTTGAACTCAAAATAAAAATAAGTGTACAGTCAGAGGTAGAAGATTTGTCTAACATCCAACAACATTAGCACAAACAGAGCTGTAAATGCCAATATGTAATAGACAGCTAGACAAATTGAAATGTCAGGATAATATTTTATAATAGTTACCGGTACACTGTAAAAAAAAAAGTTGGAATAACTTAAAAAGGTAAGTTACCTGATTGCCTTAAAATTTTTAGTTAATTGAAATTAAAACTTTGAGTTAATACAACAAAGGAGATTGGTTTAATAAATAGAAACTCAAAATATTATGTTATCTGAATTACATTAATTATCTAAGTTGATTTGACAAAATATAAAAGTTGTGATAACAAATCATAAAAAATAATGTTTTACAGTGTAACCGTAAAGTATCATCAATAACTATAAACAATCAAAAGGGAAAAGTAGAAATAGGCAGTTCCAAACAGAATTTGAAAAAGAGAGACAAGGAGAGCTGAGTGAGCCGACTTAGAAGGCGTGGACTTCCAAGTGGCTCTCTCTGGCTGTGTTGGGATTTAATTTAAGTTTTAATTCAAATTTTGTTTTGAACCAAACTCAAAGTAAATGTACCAGTCACAAGCAGGAAACTTGTCTAACACAAAATAATATTTGCACGAGCAACACTGTACATGCCAATAATTATTGAGAATTTAGACAGGCTAATTCTGGTCATAAGGAATTTAGCAGTAAGAGAGCATTATCTGAAATGGCCACGAGATGGCGTAATTGCGCTCATGCAGGTTGACGTCAGAAGGCGGGGCGTAATTTGAGACTTCTAAACACCCTCTAGTGTTTAGCCAGCGGAATTACAACCAATTTTTAATGTGATTCAAGAGCTAAGAGCTTTCAGCTCGTGTCACACGCTGATTTTTCTGCAATAAATCACAAGTATTCAATTCAGATCTTGCGGATCTTTTCGGATCTTTTCGGTGCTACGCTGCACAAGAGTATATGGCGGGGTTTCTTCGCCGCACATACACAAGTGTGGACAACAGGAATTTTCGTCTGTTGGTTCGACTCCCATACACATTAAAAATATAGCACTTATTCAAAATGTATTAGGTTTAGATTGGTTAGCTAAGCCAATTTCTGACCAGGAGTTATCGTTATTTAACGATTATAAAATCAGGCCTTACTAAGATGAGAAAAGGAGTCTCGCTTTACTCAATCTTTTGATCCCACTGCAAGAAGATTCTCGTTCTTGAACAGGGGATTTTGTAATATTAAAATGTAGTAATGCAAAAGAGATTTCTTCGTCTTTGCAAACACAATTTTATATCATTGGAACTGTCTGCAGTTTACTTAGCATTTAACAGTGTTAAAATTGTCTAGGCATATTTTAGCAACTTGTTAAAATGTAACGTTACTGACTTCGGCTTTTTGCCTCGTTCAGTTAGGAGTGAGTTCGCGTTGCGACTTATCTCACAATTTCATGATTTCATAGCGCGCAAAAATTTTTTTATTAATAACCATATACACAGATTGAAACTGAATTTGCTCATAAAACAAAGTTTGAAATGCCCGCATCCTCCACCAAACATGTAACAACATTGGTATTACATTAAATTAGCTCAAATTATATATAGGGAATTTGAATAATTAATCATGAATATGATTAATATATTGCATATTACAGTTAAATTATCGAAGTTGAAAATAGATTGATTGTACATATGAATGATCAATCACAACGAATTATAATTCCTCATTCATATATCAATGGTCCCCTTTCAAATCGACTATATGAGATAACCTTTAATGGAATTAATTTAGCTATCGAACAATCTGTTTGTCCAGCAAACGGCCGTAAGATTAACTCATCAATTTTCCAACAAAAATTATCTCTTTCTTAATAATTACAAGAAGCTATTTTCTGGCCATGAAAAATCACCTTCTTGTCATTATCAAAGTTAGGTTACTAAAAAGTAATAAATTGTAAAGCTTTAGCTAAAGATCAAACAATTCATTGACTTGTAAAATGAGCTTTTCAGAAACAATCAAGCATATAATGGTTTTAATAAAATGAAACTACGGATACAGAATTCTACATTTAAACACGGGATACATGTATGTACAGTAGACAGTTGAGACAGACGAATAACAAAGAGAGTGAAGAGAGAGAGAGAAAAGAGAGAGATTGAGTGAGGGAGAGAGAGAGAGAGAGAGAGAGAGAGAGTAAGAGGATGAGAGAGAGAGAGAGAGAGATTGATCACATGGCAAAATTCACAGACAATGTAACCCTTAGAGAGACAACAAGAAATCACATCAATCATCAAATCAATAACCTATACTTGCATATGGTTCTCTTGTGTAGCTGAGGAACGCAGAGTCGTGTGCGTGTTTGTCCTTCGGTGCTAGGTGTGTTCTCTCGTGTCTTCCGGGGCGAGCAGACTCGCGGGAAGTTTAAAGGTTAACCGAACGTGAAGTTGCCAACGGAAATAATTCAGAGTTCATCTCCCGTGGAGGGAGAGGCGAATATGAAAATAAAACTTAGTAAAGAAAAGAAAAAACGGAGAAAGCTCCCTAAAAGGGAGCCATGGGACGGAAGCCTCTCACAGGGACATTGCTCTCAAGTTCTCAGAAGTGCCCAAGCGCTGAAGTGCTGAAACGCCGAAGCGCAGTTCATTTTGGTTCTTTTGTTCTCCCAAGGGCTCACGCTCTGAAGTGCTGAAGCGCTCGCAGAGAAAAATTCTGTGTCAGTCTCTTATGGAGAGGAGGGGTTCACGCCTGCTTCGCATACGTGACCAATAATCTTTAAGAGTTTCCCGAGCGGGAAAAGTTCTTCTTTGTCTTGTCAGGCTAATTTATGATGGTATAAAATTGTATCATTTCTACACAGAAAGATTGTACACACAGAACAATACATTTTACTGTAATATCCTATGTATGACTGGCTCGGTCACATCACGACGGTCACACAGATACCAAGAATGTCAGGAAAAAGTAGAGAAACATAAAGTTATATTCATATGCAGAATTACAAGCATTGTGTGTCTGTATCAGAGTCTGTCCATCCGTGGTGTATACCACGTGAGGGTTAGTTCGCACATGGTTGTCTTCAAGACAAAAGGGTAGTTGTGTATGTAAATTCACTTATCAGCCTAGCGGCGTAATCATTGATGCGAGGGGGAAAATTTTAGCTTGAGACTGAATGGATCAGTTCTTATTCTTTGTGACTGAACACAAATTCGAGAACAACGGGGACCTGTTTCTTTACTGGCAGTGCGTCGTAAATTAATGACCTGATGTTAGACATTTGGGGCACCAACTCACATGATTCAAGGTTTTGTGAATTAAACATATATGTGTTCATATCTTTTCAGTAGTGAAAAGAAAACAGGATTCGCTTAGTGGCTACATATTCCCCCTTTTCGTCGGATGAAGTCCCTGTGTGAACTTTATCGGACGACAATTATCACAATGGCCGACTGGCAGGTGAATCCTGTTGGTCATGTAGCAGGTGGACCATGGTAGTAGGATAGCCGGTGGATCATAATGGCAGGTGGAACATGATGGTAGGATGGCAGGTGGATCTTAAGCTGAGGATTCAGCTCGTTGAGTTTGGTGGCGGTCCAGGCTGGGACCGCAGATGAAGTGTTCAGAACGGGCAGTGAGACAGTGCTTGGAGGGCTGTGTCTACAGGAGCAATGTCAATGAGTCGGGACCCTCCCCCTTTTGCAAACCACAATTCCCGTTCTGGAGTTAGGGTGAAAGTGTGGTTTCTGAAGAAGGATGGGGTTTCCAGTTCTAAGTTGTACTCCTTGCTTGGAAGATGATACAATGCCAAGTCATCAAGGTGCAGGATGGCACCTTTCGGCGCTTGGATTCACATGCTCTGGTTGAGCGGGGTGACACAGGTGTCAGTGTCATTCTGGTCGTAAGTGAGTGCAGCTGTGCGCCCAGGAAGGTTAACGAGCCACCTGCCACTTACAATCTCTGCTTGGGTCTCGGTGACTTGAGTGCGAGGCTTGGCTTTAGCAGGGCAGCTTGTGCCGCTGATCTGCAGCCCGCAGGTTCCGTCAGGGTTGTCTCTGAGGGAAGATTTGTTAGGGCAGAGATAGTGAATGTCTTTGGTCAATGTGCACATGTGTGGATTCGGTGCTGGGGACAGCTTAGTGTCGCTGTCATGCAAGGCAATCGCGTACGGCCTGCGGATCTTGATGTGAGTGCTGCCTTTCACAATCTAACATGGACAATGTTCTTGAGCCGGTGGATTCGGCTTGACTATGATGGATAAGTTCAGGAGAAAGTCCCCTTTCCTCTGCTTGTGGTCAATGCAGAGTGGGATGGCACTACCCATGAGAGTAGGCAAGGTGTAATTTTAAAGCGTCAGTTGGCGTGGCTATGGCGGACGCCAGCACGGTTTGCATAGGCCTAAGGGTATCAGGTGAGGTGGGATTCTACCCATGGCGAGGCTGTCGATGGAGGAGTTCACCCCCCCTTAGCAGGTTTGCCATCAGGGCTGTTACCAGCTGATTTTGAGCAAAGTCATTCTGGAAGACAGTAAACAGCTGTTTCATGGAGTTTACTGTCGGGGTCAGCAGAACGCTGTGAGTGTTGAAAGTTACCACAGTTCCCTATTGTCTTGTCGATGGGCTGCAGGGATGCACTCTGTTGTGAGTTGCTCTTTTATCTGTGGAATCTCAGTCCGAATGTCGGCTACATGCCGCCTCACAGTGGTTAGGTTCACCAGCTGTATTGCGTCGTTACGCTGGGTCGTGCGTTCTGTAGGCGTTGCGAGGATCCGGTGGCACAGACACTCTCTGAGTGCGGGTCTGGCAGAGAAGGAGTCCTGGTTGTTCCTTTAGGACGATGTCTGGTGCCGGACCTGGTGAGATGTCCGATTGCGGCTGCCCTCTGGTTGGCTGGAGGCACAGCAGCATCCTGGTAAAAGTGAAAGGGAGAGAGAAAAGAGAGAAAGGGAGGAAAAATTTCAGCGAACGTCGTCCTTGGTTGGCTAGGACAGTCTTTTCGCTTTGAGGATGCCAGTATGCCACTTGCTTCGGTGTCTTGCAAGTGTCTCTGGTGCTGCGATGTGCAGCACACTGTGCGTCGTGGGCATAGGGCATACATTGGCATTACCCCCCTTTTGCACTGTGGCAGAACAAGCTGTGGCGGGGTGATGGCATCAGGTGCAGAACGCTGAATGTTGTCCAGTGCACGCAGCATGTGCTTGTCGACGTAGGTTGTCTGGGGCACCGGTTGTCGGTGGGTGCAGATGGTGTTCGTGGGTGGTTGGAGGGTATGAGAGGTGGTTTCTCATAGTGTCCATAGTCTTTGGTAAGCTGGAAGTTTAAGGTCAGGTGAAACAGGGGCTCTGTGACATTTTTTTCATACTTGAGGTGAGAGCCTAATGCATGACCCTAAAAGTTCAGAACCATGGTTTAATTGGTTCGCTAGGTATGTAGCTTAAAGCTAGGTGTTTCACATGTAGCTAGCTAGTGAAGTGGGTCTTGTACCATATCTTAGCTGTGGATGCTAGGAGGCTAAGAGTTATGTGGTTCCGAGATTATTTCCTGGAAAGGGCATAGCCGAGATGAAATAAATGACTTAAGATGGTTCTTATGACTAAATTATTTCTCTGGACTTAACTAGTGGTTCACTACGGTTTGACGAAGTAAATGATAGGGGGGGAAAAGGACAGCTGTCTTATTCAAATTACGCTTATTATCAATCCGCTGGACTATAGTTTTGCCCTAGTAAATTGTCGAAATTACTTGTGTTGCAGGGTCACAAAAATGAGTACACTTGTTGAAAATAAACAAAATCACAAATAAAGGTGTCTGTTTCCTTTCTGGGCCCTATGGGAAATGGAACCACATTTGAACAAGAGAGGAAATAAAATAAATTTTAAATCATATAGATGACCGAAAAGTAAAGGGAATCGCTGAGTGCTATTAATATCAAGGTCAAAGAAAATTAAAAAAAATTAAAGAAGAGCCCAAAGAAAACAAAAATTAAAATTAAAAGCAAAAAGAAACAAAGTGATCAAAACACCGGGAATGCTCTGAAGGCGAGAATAATCAGTGGCATTAGTGAATAAACTTTGGATTTGCCTGGGCCAACACTTCATAGTGGGTTACAACGGTTGCGTAATCGAGGCCACATCGTGTGTGTCCCATCCAAGGATTAGTCACCTGCCGATGAAGATTCTTATTGCTATATGAATTCTTCTCTAGCTACACAGTTTACATGTAGTTAACTTAAGTTTAATTAACAGGGTATCTTCAAAGGTAGCCTTCGACGGTTAGCAAGGGCTATGCCTCAACTAGTGAAGGTGAACTTTAGCTAAGAAGAATTGCAAACACGGAACGTGAATAATTATAAACCTTAACTGGTGTTAAGGAAAGTATTTTAGAATACTTTGCCCTGTGTAAACACAAGCGGTGATTAAGGGCTCAAGTAAATTATGCTACCTGCTAACTGTATAAGTTGTTATTTAGCTTAGCCTAAGCTGGATGGGTGACATATTGGTTTAGCTTAGCGTAAGCTGGAAGGATGTTAGGTTAGCTTAGCGTAGCGTAAGCTAGCTGGATGCTATGTTAGTTTAGCTTAGCGTGAGCTGGAAGGATGCTAGGTTAGCGTAGCCACCTAGGCTGGTTTGTTTACAAAGTGACATCACCAGTTAGCACTTCCTGTGACAAGTCGTTGACCTGGAAGCTAGAGCATGTCAGACAATTCAACAGTCCCTAAAGAATGTCTGTACATTTTACATGAATTATGCTGGTTTAAACGGGTGAACAGGATGCACCTAAATTTTAAGTCTTTCTAGTAGTCGGTGTTACATTAAGTAAAATGCAGATGTGTTTTGGCATTAGCTAATTTTACTCATGGAACTCTTCTCTTTATTTTACGCAACTTATTCTATTTGTTTACAGAGTAAGGAAATAGATTTGCTGTAAGTCAAAGCTTGTGTAAGCATATATAGTTACGTCCCTCTTGTGCACGAATGCTGACTTCTCAGCGATTAAACAGTTTTGATCGCTAGGTAGCTTTCTGCTTGTAGGTGCAGCTAAAATTTAGGTGAATTACATCAATCTAGCAATAATTTATAAGGCCTTTACATTTGTAGAAAGGGGAGCATCACCCAGGTCTACCTAGATATAACTTTGTCCTGAGCTTTCTTTGTTAGACACAGGTTTAGTCATACTACAATTTGGATTTCTTTTAAGCAAAGCAGAATACACATCGGTACAGCTTACACGCTGCTGAGATGAGGTTTCTTCATCAAACAGACTTACGCTTTACTGCTGAACATGCTAATTTTAGTTGGAAATCTAAGGCTATTTTACTTAAAGTAGAGATGTCAATTTCAGCTATTGTTTTATCTGCACTTAGACAAGCCAGCGATCAAAATGCGTATTGCACGTTGTGTTTTAGTTGGATCGCAACGCTTAAATGCACGCCCGTAGGTTAACCGTAGTTTAAACGCAGGTGGGTTTTTTTTTCTGACGTCGCAGTGACGTATGCCCTATTTGGAGCTAGCATTTTCTGTAACCCGTCATTGTCATAAAAACTAATGTTTAGCAGTGTCATTTCAACCAGCATGTAGCAAATGCTTGGGTCGAAAGAGTCGTGCGTAGTCTGTTGGCAGGTTAGGCTGACACGTCCAACTAAGATTCTCTTTAAGTCAGTAACATTCTAATTTTACGAATGCAGAGTCTTGCAACTCTTTGGGCAGACATTTTCATCTACTTTACAAGTTATATGTCCTATGCTGATCGGGGACCCTTTTAGCAGAGTCTTGCACTGTGTTCGGGCAGTGACTTCTGGTTTTGCAGTTCAAAGTCAGTGGGGTTTTAGGAATTCTTTCTGAGGAGGCCTTCTGTGTTAGGGACCTTCTGCATTAGGTCACGCATCGTTGAGTGGGCATTGCGTGGTCTTTGGCGAGCGGGAAGGTGCAGGGTAGCGAACTTGAACCTTGACTTGGTGCTGAGGCTGTGTACCCATGGACGGGTGCTCTATGACCTTGGAGTCTGGCTTTGGTGACCTGTGTGACTGGAGGGGGCGGGGTCCTTGGACTTGGGCACCGACGGTCAGGTGTTTGAAGTCTAATAAAAGTTCAGAGCATTCTAGCAGGTCTTTGCCCATCCGAAAGGGGTACGTGTCCATTTGTGAGATGTACACCGGGTGGGTAGGCCTCAAAAGGACCAATTGTCAGGTAAGTGGGAGCTCTCTGTTCGAGCCGGAGGTCGTTCTGGCTGTACGACTACACGTGCAGCTCACACATTTGGGGTATAAGAGTTCGATCTTCGCTCTTAGCTTTAGTACTGAGTCTTTCAAAGAGTTGAGATGACATTCAAGTGACCGGGCCCACCCCCTTTTGGTCTTTTGGGGTTTTGGACCCAGCTGTGGGAAACTGTGCTGTCTCGCTCAGGCTGTGCAGCTGTCAGCTGTGGTGGCTGTGTGCCGCTGTCACTTTGTGATGTGACAGTTTGCTCTGTGGTCTGTGGCTGACGAGCAGTGTTCTGTGTGCCTGTTGTGGGTCTTACGCTCAGGCCTAGGGTGTGAAGCTTGTACCTCTTGAATTTTTGGAAAGTCTCTTGTGAAGAAGCTTTTCAGCGACTTCAGGATCTCTGCCGTCTCTGACGTGGCTGCACTGTTTTTATCTGGTGTGTGCTCAGACTTGTGCTTACCAGTGGCATGTTGAGAGGGGTACCGCTCCGGGCTGTCTGGGCTTGAGTCTCTTGGTGATGGGGGTCGGGTATGCCTGGGTCGCCGGCTGGCTTCCCAGAATCTTTCAGAGCGCTCGCTCTGGTGCCTTGGACGAGCACCATCACGGTTGTGCTGCCCTCTGCTGGCCTGGAACGGTCTTGACTCTGTAAACAGGGCTATGGTGTTGTGGGGCGCCCTCTAGAGGCAGCTCTGAGTAGTGTTCAGAGACAGAGTAGATTGTGGGGTTTTTGAAAGTCTTTTCGGACACAGTCTTTTGCTTGGTGTAAGCTTTTTGGGCCAAGTCTCTTAGCTGTTGGGTAGGCATGCTACGGGGACAGGCCAGAACGCCTAGGTGATGACTCACTGTGGGGTGCAGATTTCTGAGAAACAAAGTTCCGAAGTTGAAATCATCTGTGATTAGTCCTTGGTCTGATTCTGGATCAGAGAATTCTTTAAGGAAGGCCTGCCGCAACTGCTGGTAGTCCGATTTGACTGTCTCTGGTTGACGGTCGAGGAAGCTGCGCGCATCACGACTGGACGTGATTCTGAGCAGGTACAATCTGTCCCACGGTGTTACGTTGGGAACAGTGTGCAAGTGAAAGTCTATGTCTTGCAGGTAGGCGTGCACCTCATGGCCTCCTGCAGGGTTTGGAGTGACCATCGGGATGTTTCGGGCCAGCTTGTCAAGTTCTTTGGGGGCCATGCCGTGGTTAGCGGCAGGGGTTCTCTGGAAACTGGCTGGTGACATACTGAACAGTGGGCTTTCACCCCCCTTTTCACTCTTGAGTTCGTGGCTGAAAGGTGCGGACCAGCTGTGTAGGGGAAACTTTGTGGTGTGCGTTTCCCCTTCCCGGTCATTTTTCAGTCTATAAGAGTGTTTCAACTCTCTGCAAACAAAGTCAAGTTCGTCTTTGAGATCGTGTCTCTGTTGTGTAAGTTCATGGATTTCAGCGCGGGCCGTGTGTAAGTGTTTTTCACAGGCACTGGCTTTAGTGTCTCTTTCTTTTAGTGCATTCTCCGCTCTTGTGAGGAGATTTTCACCTTGTCGGAGTTGTTGGTCGAGTTCCACTCTGGCTTTACGCTCCGACTGTTCTCTTTTGTCTGTCTCTAGACGAAGGTTTTGCAGGGCACTTTGAAGTCTTTCTATTTCTTCCTGTAGCTCTGGGCTTGCTGCATACTCTGTCCCACGCTGGTCGTGGGTCTCGTGGAGTAGCTGATCTAGACGACTCTGGGTTCGGGCCTGATCCTTCCGGGCCTCCTCCGCTTGAAGCTTAAGCGCTGCTGCTTGCTGCTCCAGGTCGATGTTGCTCCGTTCGCTGAGCCTTGCCTGGGCGACGAGGTTGTGTGCGATGCTTCTGACGATTCTGGCCCAGTCTTTGTAGTTGTAGCTCTGGGTTGGATCGTGGGCGCTCAGCTTGTCAAGCTCGGTGTCCAGCTGCGTCTGGCTCAGATGCTGCAGGTCACTGGCGTCCGTTGTCATGGCTCTCAGCCATGTCTCGAGGTCGTCCCAGTGGGCTGCGGGGCTGGATGCACGGGACATACTGGCTCACTGTAGGCGAGAGAAACACAGCACACACACAAAGAGACCAAAATGCAAGTTTGTTCTAAGGTTAACAAATTATGCTAATACGGGCTATGCCGTCTATGAGAATTTTTGGCTAACTGATGCAGACAGTTAGATTGGGACAATTTGCTCAGGTTGGCGCAGGGCCTAAATAAAGATCTTGACAGGGCGTCAGCCTAGTGGGTCACGTGATGACACCGGCTGCGTGGTTGTCACTCTATTATTTAGCTTCCTTGGTGGCTCTCACAGGTTACTGTCTCTAAGTGAAATGAAAGAACACAAATCACAACAGAACACAAGGATAGAAGAGATAAGAGTGAAACAAAACAAAGAAAATGAATAGGTCTGTAATGAACTGGAATAAATACTAACACTGGAAGTGTTAGGGAGAATATGGAGGCCTAAGCCTACTACCACTGATAGGGTTTAAGATAGGGCCAACAGGTTAGTGGGGGTTATCGGGGTAGAAACCTAAGAAGATGGTGTGGCTTGGAAAAGAGATGGGCCAAACACTTAAATATCCGGGAGATATCTAGTATTCTGTGGCTTATAGTAAGCGGAATGGGTTTTACTAAATTTAGTTTACCTGCGGTGAATTGAGGCCTCTCTGGTGGGAATCCGTGGCTCAGTCAACCCTTCCGACGTTTCCCAACACTTGACCGCAGTGTTCTCGGGCCACTTCATTGTCTCCCTGTACCTTGCTGCGCTCTCCCAAACAACCTGACTTTGGAGTGTCAAATTGCTGATGTCGCAGTTGCGTGCTGCAACGATGGTACGGGATTCGGAAGTGTCCGAAACTCACACACGGCCAGCGTCAGTACCGCCGGTCGGGTAACCTCGCTTGCGGGATACCAATCAGAGAATGCTGCACCTCACCACCGTGCTCTGGTGAATGCCACTTCTAAATACACAAAGGTTAAACAAGTGAAGCTTAAAGTGGATTAAGGCTTGCTTGTTTAAACCAAATGTATTGATTATTTATGTAGCACTAAGATTCAAAGGTTTTACTAAATAATAATAAACAAAAGGTAATTATGATAATTCTGGTATTTTATCAAAATAACCTAACCCAAAAGAGAAGAAACAATTAAAGTAGAAAGAGACAGGATAAAGCACGGGTGAACAGGCAGGCCGCAGTAGCTGGTTTTCACCACAAGGGGTGCGTACTTCTCTGTGCTTTAACCTGGTGAACAGAAAACTTAATTCAAATTCAAAATTCAAAACTTGTTTAAATTTGTATTTAAAATAAGCAGGTAAGAATTATTAAGGAAAATCAGAATGATATCCGATAATAACCAATGATAACAGCAAAGTATCATTAAATTATTATGAAATAATCAAACGAGAAAGTAGAAGTAAGTCAAGCAGGATGAAACACAGGAGGAGGCCATCCGTAATAGTGGGTTTTCGCCAAAAGGGGCGCACTTCCTCCCTGTGGTTTATCTGGTTGCATTAGACACCTTAATTTAAATTTAGATTGAAGGTTGTTTGAACCAAATTTAAATAAGCGTGTAACAGAAAATAAAGATTAGAATTATCCGATAACAATCGTGATTACTGTAAAGTATCAGTGATTATTAATAAAATAAAACAATGAGGAAAGCTGGACATAGACCAATTCAAACAGAAAGAAGAGAGAGAAAGAAAACTTGATACCCGACTTTGAAAGGCGATGCCAAAAGGGGGCGCGTTCCCGCTAAGTGGGTATCAGTTTTTGAACTGAAACTTAATCTAAATTTGTAATTCAAATCTTGTTTGAACTCAAAATAAAAATAAGTGTACAGTCAGAGGTAGAAGATTTGTCTAACATCCAACAACATTAGCACAAACAGAGCTGTAAATGCCAATATGTAAAGACAGCTAGACAAATTGAAATGTCAGGATAATATTTTATAATAGTTACCGGTACACTGTAAAAAAAAAAAGTTGGAATAACTTAAAAAGGTAAGTTACCTGATTGCCTTAAAATTTTTAGTTAATTGAAATTAAAACTTTGAGTTAATACAACAAAGGAGATTGGTTTAATAAATAGAAACTCAAAATATTATGTTATCTGAATTACATTAATTATCTAAGTTGATTTGACAAAATATAAAAGTTGTGATAACAAATCATAAAAAATAATGTTTTACAGTGTAACCGTAAAGTATCATCAATAACTATAAACAATCAAAAGGGAAAAGTAGAAATAGGCAGTTCCAAACAGAATTTGAAAAGAGAGACAAGGAGAGCTGAGTGAGCCGACTTAGAAGGCGTGGACTTCCAAGTGGCTCTCTCTGGCTGTGTTGGGATTTAATTTAAGTTTTAATTCAAATTTTGTTTTGAACCAAACTCAAAGTAAATGTACCAGTCACAAGCAGGAAACTTGTCTAACACAAAATAATATTTGCACGAGCAACACTGTACATGCCAATAATTATTGAGAATTTAGACAGGCTAATTCTGGTCATAAGGAATTTAGCAGTAAGAGAGCATTATCTGAAATGGCCACGAGATGGCGTAATTGCGCTCATGCAGGTTGACGTCAGAAGGCGGGGCGTAATTTGAGACTTCTAAACACCCTCTAGTGTTTAGCCAGCGGAATTACAACCAATTTTTAATGTGATTCAAGAGCTAAGAGCTTTCAGCTCGTGTCACACGCTGATTTTCTGCAATAAATCACAAGTATTCAATTCAGATCTCTGCGGATCTTTTCGGATCTTTTCGGTGCTACGCTGCACAAGAGTATATGGCGGGGTTTCTTCGCCGCACATACACAAGTGTGGACAACAGGAATTTTCGTCTGTTGGTTCGACTCCCATACACATTAAAAATATAGCACTTATTCAAAATGTATTAGGTTTAGATTGGTTAGCTAAGCCAATTTCTGACCAGGAGTTATCGTTATTTAACGATTATAAAATCAGGCCTTACTAAGATGAGAAAAGGAGTCTCGCTTTACTCAATCTTTTGATCCCACTGCAAGAAGATTCTCGTTCTTGAACAGGGGATTTTGTAATATTAAAATGTAGTAATGCAAAAGAGATTTCTTCGTCTTTGCAAACACAATTTTATATCATTGGAACTGTCTGCAGTTTACTTAGCATTTAACAGTGTTAAAATTGTCTAGGCATATTTTAGCAACTTGTTAAAATGTAACGTTACTGACTTCGGCTTTTTGCCTCGTTCAGTTAGGAGTGAGTTCGCGTTGCGACTTATCTCACAATTTCATGATTTCATAGCGCGCAAAATTTTTTTTATTAATAACCATATACACAGATTGAAACTGAATTTGCTCATAAAACAAAGTTTGAAATGCCCGCATCCTCCACCAAACATGTAACAACATTGGTATTACATTAAATTAGCTCAAATTATATATAGGGAATTTGAAAAATTAATCATGAATATGATTAATATATTGCATATTACAGTTAAATTATCGAAGTTGAAAATAGATTGATTGTACATATGAATGATCAATCACAACGAATTATAATTCCTCATTCATATATCAATGGTCCCCTTTCAAATCGACTATATGAGATAACCTTTAATGGAATTAATTTAGCTATCGAACAATCTGTTTGTCCAGCAAACGGCCGTAAGATTAACTCATCAATTTTCCAACAAAAATTATCTCTTTCTTAATAATTACAAGAAGCTATTTTCTGGCCATGAAAAATCACCTTCTTGTCATTATCAAAGTTAGGTTACTAAAAAGTAATAAATTGTAAAGCTTTAGCTAAAGATCAAACAATTCATTGACTTGTAAAATGAGCTTTTCAGAAACAATCAAGCATATAATGGTTTTAATAAAATGAAACTACGGATACAGAATTCTACATTTTAAACACGGGATACATGTATGTACAGTAGACAGTTGAGACAGACGAATAACAAAGAGAGTGAGAGAGAGAGAGAGAGAGAGAGAGATTGAGTGAGGGAGAGAGAGAGAGAGAGAGAGAGAGAGAGAGAGAGTAAGAGGATGAGAGAGAGAGAGAGAGAGATTGATCACATGGCAAAATTCACAGACAATGTAACCCTTAGAGAGACAACAAGAAATCACATCAATCATCAAATCAATAACCTATACTTGCATATGGTTCTCTTGTGTAGCTGAGGAACGCAGAGTCGTGTGCGTGTTTGTCCTTCGGTGCTAGGTGTGTTCTCTCGTGTCTTCCGGGGCGAGCAGACTCGCGGGAAGTTTAAAGGTTAACCGAACGTGAAGTTGCCACGGAAATAATTCAGAGTTCATCTCCCGTGGAGGGAGAGGCGAATATGAAAATAAAACTTAGTAAAGAAAAGAAAAACGGAGAAAGCTCCCTAAAAGGGAGCCATGGGACCGGAAGCCTCTCACAGGGACATTGCTCTCAAGTTCTCAGAAGTGCCCAAGCGCTGAAGTGCTGAAACGCCGAAGCGCAGTTCATTTTGGTTCTTTAGTTCTCCCAAGGGCTCACGCTCTGAAGTGCTGAAGCGCTCGCAGAGAAACTTCTGTGTCAGTCTCTTATGGAGAGGAGGGGTTCACGCCTGCTTCGCATACGTGACCAATAATCTTTAAGAGTTTCCCGAGCGGGAAAAGTTCTTCTTTGTCTTGTCAGGCTAATTTATGATGGTATAAAATTGTATCATTTCTACACAGAAAGATTGTACACACAGAACAATACATTTTACTGTAATATCCTATGTATGACTGGCTCGGTCACATCACGACGGTCACACAGATACCAAGAATGTCAGGAAAAAGTAGAAGAAACATAAAGTTATATTCATATGCAGAATTACAAGCATTTAACGTTCACTCACACGACTATAAAGCCATAATACCGGCTACCATGACCTAGGAAAGATCAAATTCATGTTTATACATTTCTTAAGTGGTTATACTTATATAAAATATAAGATTGCAGAGTCTATTCCTCTTTCTCTATCAAAATTCAAGTGGGAGCTGAGAGCCCACTTGGAATTCCTTTTGAGAGTCATAAAGTTTTATGACCTAGCAATAGGGAGTTACAGAAGGTGATCTTTCTTTGGAAGTATACTTAAGATTCAAAGTTACAAACCGGTCTCAAATTAATCTATAGAATAAGACAAACTAATTAAATATGCATGCATACAGGAAGGTCAGATACAATTCTATGTTATATACATTAAAAGGACATTTCTATCCTAAGTTACACACAAAGGACATTTGTGTTGCGGGTGTGTGTGTGGGTGTGTGTGTGTGTGTGTGTCTGTATCAGAGTCTGTCCATCCGTGGTGTATACCACGTGAGGGTTAGTTCGCACATGGTTGTCTTCAAGACAAAAGGGTAGTTGTGTATGTAAATTCACTTATCAGCCTAGCGGCGTAATCATTGATGCGAGGGGGAAAATTTTAGCTTGAGACTGAATGGATCAGTTCTTATTCTTTGTGACTGAACACAAATTCGAGAACAACGGGGACCTGTTTCTTTACTGGCAGTGCGTCGTAAATTAATGACCTGATGTTAGACATTTGGGGCACCAACTCACATGATTCAAGGTTTTGTGAATTAAACATATATGTGTTCATATCTTTTCAGTAGTGAAAAGAAAACAGGATTCGCTTAGTGGCTACAAATAATTCAGTTATTATACAACTGCTACATACCAAAAGCATATTTAAGTTTGTTTCTTTTTCTTAAACGAAGATCTACACCTGTGATGCATGACAGCATATTTTTGAAAAGCAATAGGACTTCTAAAACCAAGTAGCAAAATGCATATTCAATTTATTTAATAGCAATTGAAATACATGAGAAATGCGTTTAATTAGGACCTCTCAATAAAAGGAGAGCTTTTAAGATTTGAGGCAAAACAAAAATTGCCACAACAAAGTGAGCTGTAAAGGAGAAATAATGTATTGAAGTAAACCTAATATGCCTAATTATGTTTCTAGACGTCTGTTATCAACTGAAATTAGAAGGCTTGTCTTAATCTCTTTCATGTTCATATATTTATTTGGAATGCAAAAATGTCATGTTCTCCATTTTTTCCAGTCATATTTCTATAACCCCATGTTCATATATTGACATGACATTTTTGCATTTCAAATAAATATATGAACATGAAAGAGATTAAAGTACTTATTAAAGCAGAATCCCATTCCAAAGTCTTCTTTTACTTCATATATTTGCTAACCAGCAGTGTAATATAAAAAAAAATCATGCAGGGAAACTATTTTGTAAGTCACATTTTGTAACAGTACTCATATTCCCCTTCATCACTATCAGTTGAGACTGGCACACTTTACCCCTCAGTTACCCTTTACATACCAAAATGCTCAAATATAGGCAGTTGTTCTAAATATGAAAAATAATTGGTTACTTTAAATTATGTAGCTTACTAGCTTGAACTAAATACATATATGCTAAAATGTGTGAGGAGGAGGAATGTTAACTGTGAGCTGATACATTGAATACTGGTATTTTATTTAAACAAATCTAAACTCAGAGTTCACTGAAATTATTCCTTCCTTTGGGCTTTATTGAAATAAAAATGTTTGTATTTGATTAGCACCGTTTGAAAAAACAACAACAACAACATGCATGATCAAAATAGTCAGTCATTAGCAACTTAGTTATACGATTGTGTATTAAGGGCATAAATGTGTCAATCCTTCAAAGGATCAATGTGTCGGGCAGACCATATATGTACTATTGGCTTTAGGGTTGTAATTCTGCAACAAGCCTTCTGCTTTCAATATAAAATAAGATGAGCTCTCCATGTGTTAATACAAGTCTTGAGGAAAATGAAGAATTTTTTGAACCACAAGAAATACAACAATGTTCTTTTAACCTGGATGAATTCCATATTTGAGCATTACACCATTGCTGTTTTACATGTAAACTATAATCTGTGCAATGATAAAAGCTGATTGTAAAATCAACAACTTTGTGAAATGTCGACTTTGGCAAGTTTGCTCGAGTTGCACGGTAAACCGAGGAATACACTAGATAAAATCTTTCTACTGCATTGATCATTTTCCTTAAATAATTTTTATTTCTTTCAGAATAACTACGAGAAATGTATATGCAAGTTCTGTACAATTTTCTGTTTATGCTTGAGATTGCTCTAAAAAAAAAAAAAAAAGAATGATGAAAGTTTGAAAAACGGGATGCTGACACTTAGTGCACTTAAAACCCCCAAAATATTTTGTCCAACAGCAATCCTTCGGTTTGCTCTGGATATACTTCAGAAAAATCAGTTCTTCAGATTATTGTGTTGGATCCAGTTAATCTTGTTTTCAATCTTTTGCTCTGAATCCCAATTCTTCAGTGTCTATAGAGGCACGTTAAAAATACTGCCATTTTCCGAGAACTGTGTCTTTGATTGCATCAACAAACTGTGCAGGCACCCAGTAGACCCAATATTGTGAGGCTTCTGTTGGACCCAGTTGAAATGCCTATGGTGAAAAACAAACAAAAAAATGTTTATATTATATTTATATATTAGTTTTGTTTTTGCTGCCTTGTTAAACTACCTTAAATTAGTATTATTTTTTTTTTACACTACATACACCATAATGACAAACAAAAAATTACTTTTCAATTTATTAAAAAGGAAAAACTGACATAAGTACATTGCATACGTATTTGTACCCTTAACTAAGTACTTTGTTGAAGCACCTTTATTGCCTCAAGTCTTTTTGGGTATGATGCAACAAGCTTTGCACATCTGCATTTACATTTTCTGCACTTCTTCCCCACAGATTGCCTCAAACTCTGTCAGGTTGGACAGCCAATTTCAGGGTTCTCCAGAGATGTTCGATTGGGTTCAAGCCCAGGCTCTGGCTAGGCCTCTCAAGGACATTCACATAGTTGTCCATAAGCGAATCTTGCATTGTCTTAGCTCTGTGCTTAAGGTCATTGTCCTGTTGGAAGGTGAACCTTCTGGCTCTGTCTGAGGTTCTGAGGCTCATGACTAGATTTCACCAAGGCTCTCTCTATATTTTACTGCATTGAGCTTTCCTTCTACCCTGATGAGTCCCTCAGTCCCTGAAAAACTGAAAATGCTGCGTTTATCACACTTTATTGTTGGGATGGTATTGTGAAAGTGATGAGCAGTCTTTGGTTTCCTCCATACATGATGCTTGGAACTGAGGTTCATCAGACCAGAGAATCTTGTCTCTCAAGTCTGAGAGAGTCCTTTAGGTGATTTTTTTGCAAATTCCAAGTGGGTTTTCATGGGTCTTCACTGAGGAGAGGTGCGAGTCTGGCCACTCTGCCATAAATGGAGTGATAAGTGAAGTGATGTTCGTACTTCTGTAAAATTCTCCCATTTCCATATTTAAAAATGAAGCTTAACCCTAGTGACCATCAGCTTCTTGGTCACCCCTCTTTATATACATTTTCAGCTGTTAGACCTTCTATTGAGAGGTGTGTGGCTTTCCAAATCATACCCATTCATCTACAAGCAAAAGTGGAATACTCCTGAGCTACATTTCAAGTGTCCCCAGAAAAATTGTCACAAATTAGTTTTTTGCTTTGTCATTATGGTGTAATGGAGTGTAAACTGATGTGAAAAAAGTAACTTGATGTAGTTTAACAATGCAGCAACTAGGTATGTAACGATTCACTCGCAACCGGTTGAAAATCGATACAAATGTGTGACGATTCAAATCGGTTGCAATGTTAAACGAATCGCGATACACATTTTAAACAACAGGGGCGTTTACTGTAGCCTATTGTGAAGTTGTGAACCTCGCGTGCGCGAAACTAGCGAGTGTTTTCACTTCATTCATGGAACTTGAGCTTGTGTGAGCCAAGCTCAACTTCCATACGAATGAACGGAAAACGCTCGGTTTGCTCCGCTCGCGCCGCGCCAGTGTGCGCCATAATAGACTGTTGTGCGCGCGCCGTCAAACACACGGCGACGGCAAGCGTAGATGTTGACGTTGACTCATTCAAATCGGAGGTGTGTGGCGGCATTTTGACTTTCCGTAGACTAATAATAATCACCACCGTGAGAAGCACAAGTCACCTCCGTTTTCATGTAAAAGGCATTAATAAGACAAGTGCGAGAGCCACGGAGATCACAAGGTGCATCAGTGTTTCCGTGGCAACCAGGTGTTGTATTTATTTTACTATCTCTTTCTCTAAATGTGTACATGGATATATATTTTTTATATGTATAATTTGTTGATGGTTATGGCATATTTTTCTAAATGTGTTTTTTTTTTACTCTTGCTAGTGTAATGATACAAATTATAACAAAATTAAAACCCCTCTAAATGTGGTACTAATTTTACATAGTCTTTTACTGAGTGTGTGAAGGTACCAGTGTCCACCCTCTTGACCAGACAGACACAAAGACTGAGTTGAAACAACCTTGAAGGGATTTTTTTTAATTTCAGTGTAGTTTTTTTATGTGACAAATATATTTTAAAATTAAAAAGAAATGTGCAGCATTTTGTCTGAGAAATAATAAAAGGGACACTTTTTCATTTATAATTTCTTAAATTAATCACTTGTTAAAAAAAATCGTGAGAAAATCGTATCGTGAAACCAGTATCGTGAATCGTATCGCATCGTGAGTTGAGTGAATCGTTACATCCCTAGCAGCAACATAACAAAATGTGAACAAAATTAAGGGGTGCGAATACTTTCGCAAGGCACTGTATATGTAAAATACATACATTTATCAATAGTATTATAAAGTTGCAAAATACTAGTTGAAAATGACCGATATAATGATATAATGCATAGTTTGTTGGAAATGTTGTGGTAAACACATACCATCATGTGATAGTCCTCGTGACCCTCAATTGGCTCAGTCACAACATTTTTGATGGAACCCATCGGGATTTTTTCTGTTCTTTCTGCAGGCCAGAAAACATCAAGATCAGCATAAAGCAAGCATAACAAATACATTTATATTCAAAAGATGAAATCACCTTTTGTTCCGATCCACAACTGATCCTGTTCCAGTTTGAAAGTGAGTCGTACTTTTCCGCCAGATTTGTTGTACATTCCCGATAAAGGCACTGTTGGCAGACGCTCCTGTTTGACAGATAAGAGATCACTCGGATGTCATTAGCACGCACAAGGAACTTATTCTGTCCGCTGAAAAAGAGCTTTACAGTTGCGGACATGATCACTAAACTGACATACTTTACATTAAAACACACACAGGGGTTGAACAATGAAACTGAGACACTGGCCAATATAGTGTTGGAGGTTTCACGCCTATATTTGCTTGACAATCTTTGTCACTGTTCACTGATTTTACATTCCATCATTAAAGTTGAAGGTTGAATTAACAGAGATATGGCACAGCTGTACATAAAATATTGCAATCCACACAACAGAATGGGACACATAGAGTTCAAAAGTGGACAAATTGTTGGTTTGCATCTCGATGGCTCATCTGTGACTAAGACAGCAGGTCTATGTACCGTGAGCTGGGGTATCCAGGGTAATGTCGATGGTGCCATGTGAAAGATGTGCTGTTCCCTGATGAGTCCACCTTCACTGTCTCTCCCACATCCATGGGCATTACGATGTAGAGAAGCCCCAAAGAGACTTAAAGGAGTAGTTCACTTTTAAAAAAACTTTTGCTGATAATTTACTCACCCCCATGTCATCCAAGATGTCCACGTCTTTCTTTCTTCAGTCGAAAACAAATTAAGGTTTTTGATGAAAACATTCCAGGATTTTCTCCATATAATGGACTTCATTGGGAGCCAAACGGTTCAAGGTCCAAAAGACAGTTTCAGTGCAGCTTCAAAGGGCTTTAAACGATACCAGACGATGAATAAGGGTCTTATCTAGCAAAACCATCGCTCATTTAAAAAATAAATAACAAAGTTTAAGTTTTTTAAGCACAAATGCTCACCTTGCTCTGTTCTGTGATGCACGTTCGTGACTGTCCTGTTCGAACTCGTTCATCAAAATTAACAAATCTTTTTTCGAGTCATGACTCGAAGGGTCCTAGATAAGACCCTTATTCATCGTCTGGTGTCGTTTAAATCCCTTTGAAGCTGCACTGAAACTGTCTTTTGGACCTTGAACCGTTTGGCTCCCATTGAAGTCCATTATATGGAGAAAATCCTGGAATGTTTTCATCAAAAACCTTAATTTCTTTTCGACTGAAGAAAGAAAGACGTGGACATCTTGGATGACATGGGGGTGAGTAAATTATCAGCAAAAGTTTTTTTTAAAGTGAACTACTCCTTTAACACTCGGACTGTTGCGTGCCCAGGGTGAAGCACAGGGGTGGAACAATGGTCTAAAACCACTGTCAAGCACTACCACACCATTCTGGAGGGCCATGTGCATCGAATGGTTCAAACATTGTACCCTGAAGGGGGTGGCACCAATTCACACAGGAAGACTTGTGACAGAATGGTTTGATGAACATGAAAGTGAAGTTGAACATCTCCCATGGCCTGCACAGTCACCAGATCTAAATATTTTTGAGTCCCTTTGGGGAATTTTGGAGGACCAAGTCAGAAAACGTTTTCATCCACCAGTATCAAATTCTGTAAGAGGAATGGCTCAAATTCCCTCTGGCCGCTGTGAAGTACTTGTATCTGTCATTCACCAGGTTAATCGATGCAGTATTGGAGGGCAGAAGGAGGCCCTACACCATACTAATAAATTATTGTGGTGTTTCAGTTTAATTGTGCAACCCCATGCAAAATGCCCTTTGAAATATCACATATAGTGGGGTCCAAAAGTCTGAGACCACAAGTGGAAATTCAGTTTAAAATGTATTGCATTACATATTATTGATGTTTAGACATACAATTCATTTTGTATGGCATGTGTGCAGTAATCTGGTACAATCTAATTATATTTTATGTTTCACAGGTTGTGCTTACCTTAGTTCCTTTTATTGATTGCATAACATCGTCTGGTTTTCCTTTATCCAAAACTTTTCTATGTTGCTGGGAAAAAAGTATCCACAAGTACATTTTTAAATTATAAGAACATCAGTATAATTATAAGCATTTTAAGTATATACCATTGTAATTTAACTGCTAAAGTTCACATTGTGCAAATAAGTGTCCCACCTTTTGCCTGCACAATGGCTCCTTTTTGTTCTCCTCAGCTTTAACCTCTTGCTGAATAACTTCTTTCGGTGTATTTACAGCTAGTACATCATTTATTGTAGATCCAACAACCATAATCTTTGCACCATTTGTAACTTTGATTTCTCTAAGCGTCTTGTCCTCTGGTAGCAGTCCTTTGTACATCACTTTCTGCATAGCAGGTGGAAGACCTAATGATGATACAAAAGAAAAAATTGTATAGTACAAAATCTGATCCTGATATACTATGTTGGTTCAGGTTAGCCCAGTTTGTTTTTGTTGCCGTTTGTGGAGCCTGGGGTGTCTGCAGAGAACGTGTCTTTTTACAGTGTGTTCAGGGGACAGGCAGCTAGCAGATAGTGAGTAGATGTTTGCTGTATGTGACAAAAAATGTTTTGGCCTAAAAACGTGTGACATCGCTTAGAGCACCTTTAAGTTATTATAAATGATTTATCCTTGCACATATTTTTTTTTAAATTCACATGCCCTCATAATCTTTGATCAAAAAATTCCCTTCCTCATGCAGCGTCATCTCTTCTCTTCTCTGATGAAGTGTTTACTGGCGTGAGGGAGGGGCAATATGTCACTCACATGAGTGTCAAATAACAGCAAACCACAACCATCCAATCAATTCCCCATGGGCACAATCAAGACCCAACCTACATTTTTCCCATTCGAGAAGACGTTTCACTCAGATATACTTCACATTAATTAGGAAAAGACTGTGGCAACTTCTGTTTCATGCGACTTAACATATATATGCTGTAAAACCCACAACTTTCATGATAAGAGAGTTACATTACCAGTGAGAGTGTGAATCTTCTCTTTCAGCTTAGCACCGGTGCCGTCTAAAGGAATTTTAAGATCATATTTGTTTTTGTTCCAAATGATTTTCACTTCCACCATCTCTTTCCCCTCATCACTTTCCTCTCCATTGCTCACAGCAGCGGTCTGAGTTGATGTGCTTTCACCATCGGAAAGAGATGCTTGTTCAGTCCCTGCTGCATCTCCATGTCCCGCAGCTTCACACAACACTTCTGGTACCTTCTGCGTGACCTCAGCCTCCATTCCTTCTACCTCACTTCCTGTGGGAACAATTAAAGATGAGAGGTTATCAATCAAAAGTTGTTTTTTATTCACATTAATCAGGAAATTACTTTTTAACAGTAGAGAACTGATATGACCATGACAAGTTAATGACAATGACAATTCAAACGGTATAAAAATAAAACAAACGAATCCTTCTGGTAGATACATAAAACAGCTAATATTTATAACACTAATGTTAAACCTAGATAACCTTCCAAATCTCACAATTATTAGCTGGATTAAATTATGCTAGATTCCTACCCTCTGCCACAGATGCCAGTTTAGATGTATTATTTATTAAATATCCTAACTAAATTATCTCTAGTAGGTATAGATAGTTTTTAAAGCTAACTGACTATCCAGACTCCAGTCCATAGTCGCAGAAACATCTAGTAAATCCCCCCACGTTATTTGAACCCAACTGTTGAACTAAGACCAAAAACCGTTACCATGACGGACCCGATAGTGTGTTGTAATCGTACACAACTTAGCCAGCCCGCTGTGCAAATATTCGCAAGCTCACATCAAGACTGTGTCTCAAAAGTCAGTGAGCTGCCTATTTAGACATCATCTTTGGTGTCCAATTGAAAGGGGCTCAATTGAAACCTTTGTTTAAACGTTGCAAATGCTCCTGTGATCCCCATGACCGAACGTTCTAGAAACGTTTCAAGAGCGCTCAATTCTTCCCCAGAATGCCATCTAGGTAGATAGTTCACTAGATTTTGTGACACAGCCGAAGTTTTCGAGATGGCTGTTTGGGCTAATCACAGAATATCTAGCTATTATTTAACCCTGACAAGTTAAAGCAACACCCATTCAGTGTAATAAAAGTTCCAAATGACTGTGACTCATGTTATACGCTTATAAACAACACCGCAAAGACAGGGGAAATGGCATTTAAGTACATTTTCATGCAACCTACCATCCTGCGCCGCCATGATGATTGTGTACAATATGAGGAAAGGCTTCTGGGTAAGAGCGTGCTGTCAGTGAATGAGCTCTGCAGCTTCCCGTAGTGACTTTGCGATTTTAAAATCTGTGGCCGGTTGCATAAACTGCGCTTAGACTAGGCTGTCTGACTAAGCACTGACAAATGATATATTAAAAACCGTATTAGTCATATAACTGCTAGTTGATCAAACTAGTTCCTAGGACACGGTGGCTAAGTTTATGCATCTGGCCCTGGTGTTTGAAGCGGGCTTTTTGGAATCATAACAAACCATTTCTTCTGACCAAAAGTTGTAGATTTTGTTGTTGTCAATTATTCACTAGTATCCAGTAAACTTTAAACTTTCAAATGTTTATGACAGTATTTAACCCAATTTTTCATTTTGTCATCACTTTAAAGAAACAATTAGGCTATTTTTATTTTTATTTTATTTATTGTTGTTTTCGAATATGTTTTCCTTTTTCACATTAACCCCTTAACTGTCACTCTCCTTTTTGAGAATAGACGTACAAATGCACTATCCAAACTTAAATGGTTGGAATAGAGCTCAGCAGAGTATTGCTGAAGTGAAAGCACTTCAAAAAATGAAAGTATGGACAAGTTATGCAAGGATAAATGTACTGTGCATCAAATGTACTATACTAAATATTTGTTTAATTTTATACAGGCTAAAATATATATTTTAGAAAAAAAAACTAAACTTTTTAACTCTCAAATTTGAAGATGATAACAAAAAAAGTTCATAGGAGATTTTGTTTAGGCGATTAATTATCTTGTAGCAAATTAATACATTTCTGTCAAAATGTCACTTCTATCACAAAATATAGAACCTTGAGACAGACCTTTGATATACCTTTTGTCAAGATTAGAAAAAGTTTTGATTATTAAAGTAGTTAAAATAATATGAAACCTGACACCGCCCACTAGGGGAGGAGCCCGCTAAAATAATTTAGAGTACTAGTTCCATGGTAACGCAACGTCCAATTTCAAAACGGGTTTCACAGGTGTCACACGGGTGTCACAGGATGAATTTTGAGTTCGTAAGCTTTCGAATGATACCAAATTTATGACGATTAATGTATGTGTTATGATTAAAGTCGATAAAAAAAAGAGAGAAAGTCGTCGGGATGGTTGTTTTTTTAATTATTATTACAATTCCTTGCAAACTTTTACACACACACACACACAACACACACACACACCCACACACACACACACACACACACACACACACACACACACACACACACACACACACACACACACACACACACACACAACATATATAAATCTTATTTTTTTATAAGATGCTTATTTTTAAGATGCTTAATGTAAGACTCCTCTGTAACCCTCTTTGAATATATTTTTATTGTCTGTAAAGGTTGAAGTGATTTAAAAAAAATAATAATAATATAACGACTATTCCAGATGTGACGTAGCCTGTTAACGTTCGATGATTTCCAAGTAATGCTGATTGACATGCGCTGTGTGGATAGTGCTTATAGATCTACTGATGATCTACGCGTAAACTTAACCTACCTTACCTTGAGGGGTTGGCGATCTCTCAGCGCTTACACAATCTACAACCTTAGAAATATGTAAACAAGTCAACGGAACTATTAATTCTATTCAATTCTATCCCCACGATTCTATTCTATTATACAGTCAATTGCTGATTTTAAAGATCGCGCGTGACGTATGCATCGCTACGTGTTTACAGTAAAGTTTAGTCTGTGAATTCGGGTAAGTTATAATTGCAATGATACAGTGTTATTAACAGACTGTAACTAGCTCAATGCTGTAGCTAACCTAGAATAACTCACCCTTAATGAAAGGCTACATTAAACTGAAAATGTATCAAGTTAGCTCAACGGTGCAACATGTATTAGGTCATCTTGGAGCAACAGTTCGGTATTCACTTATGTAGGCTAAAATATATAGCACAATTGTAAAGTAGTTGCCACGGAAACTATCACATGGATTTTGCATTCCAGCAACTTTCATCTCATTCTTGAGGGTCACGAGGGCGCGATCTTCTGTGACCACGAACTTGTTATTCGCAGCCGTTTAACTATAGAGATAATGTAATAATACTGTAACATGCAGTAGATTACCAAGTACTCAACTTCTGTTTCCCCCCTCCTAACGTTTGTTTTCCTGGATGTTGTTTTTATTCACATGGACCAAGAATCACTGACTGAAACGCTGGCATCTTACACGAGGATTTAAATGAGCCGAGGATGGCGGACATTAGGACATATAATGTTGTTGTTTTGGGAATAGGATTTTTGTTCATTTTTACAGCCTTCACCACTTGTGGTAATATCGAAGTAAGTTATCTTGCATTCATACTGCATGATATTAACTTTAAGATGTAGTCTATGATCTTACAAAGACATATTGTGTTTAAACTTTTGATGTAAGTTACGGAAATTTTAGCAGTAAAGTGCAGTTTAGCAATACTAAAATACTCACATAGGCCTACTATTTATTTTACGACTAAAAAATGTCCTTCAGACAATCTTTCTATCATTTTATTCACACAATTGTACTGCAGTAGCCCAATAATTTTGGTAAGGCAAGTTTTCAGCTTTATTTCAGTATTTTATATTGTGAAAAAACGACATGAATAAAACTGAAAACTATCAGTCCATTGTTGAAGTAAATCCGGGTCAGGCGCATCTCGTGTTTTTGATTTCCCCCATTAGTCAATGAATTATCCTGCATGACTAATGGGAGGAACAAATTCAGATGTCAAGGTGGACTTATGTTAACCAGTCACTCCACACAGAAAAACCCACTAACTCTGTGCAACACGAAAAAGGATGCCTTGCATATTTGAGATTCAACAAATATTCCAAATGTGTTGAAAGTTCTAGTGCAAAATTAACCATTTTAAAAATATTCACAATGATGCTTCATGTAGTCTACAACTATTTTAAAGTTTTTATTATTTTAATACATGCTGTTTTTATTACTTTGTCACTACCCTGGTCGCAGCAGAGATAAAACTGGATATTAGTGCAGCAGTCTTTATTAATAACTTAAACTAACAGAAATACCCAGGAATCTTAGGAATTAAAAAACAATAACTGAACAAGCAGGAAATAGCAACAGTACACAAATGACGACAACAACAACAACAACAGACACCTAAACATGACTCAATATAAATACACCATAAACAAGAGAAGGTAAATCAACTATACACACCTGAACAGAACTAACTCAATCAGTAACCATGGAAATAAACTGAAAGAACAGAGGAGAAATGAACCAATTAAAAGACAAGGACATTCAAACATGAACAGAACAGAGAAACAGATAAAAATGAAAAAACCTCTAAACATCAACAAATAAACTCAAAACGTGACAGACTTCATATTGATTGACAGACAGACTACATTAAATATAAAAAAATACAATGTTTTAAAATTCATTTGTATACTATTTAGACTATTTAGGTGAACAGCAAGGCATTTATTTGTTTATTTATTTCCTTTTAGCAAACAGTGGTGAAAAGCTTAAATAGCACTAACTTCACTGGAAGTGGGTATCACAGGTAAGATTTATTCCCCCAGTTCATTGCCTTTTTTTAGATGTATGATGGACATAATATAGCCTAAATATAATACAATTCACTGTAAAGCATCTTTGTTTCAGTCTAATTTAACGGTTGTCACTGTACCAAAAGTTCTGTAATCTGTATCAATTCCAGTAACATTTCATAGTTCTCTGTATCAATTTTGCAAAAACTGTTGAATTAGGCCTAAGTACTACTTAAACAACTTTTGTCCCTTTTTGTCTCATCCATTGGTCATCACTCTCAGTCATCGCAGTTTCTGATTCAATTGTGCATTTAAATACGGTTGTCAATCCAGAAACTTTGCAGTGTATAAACAGAATAATAAACAGACATTAACAGTTAATAAACCGAAATTAAGTGAATAATCTCTGAAGCACAAGCTCACTTAATTCTACACTGGATAATTTAAAGTGGTTGAAAAAGGTCATTGTAGGTTGGCATGACGTAAATATTTTCAATTTTATTGAGTTGAACACTGCTGGAGTTTGTAATTGTTACTAACAAATGCATGAGAGATCATATGCAGCACTTAAGGTTTAGTTATGATTTATTATAAGAGTAGAGTCTAAAATGTCACATTTTCCAATGTCAGAAACAGAGGGTGCTGGCTGCACAAAACATTAAGAACTTTTTAAGTGCAAAATAAACTCTGATATATAAAATCTTCCCCTTTTTTCTTTTCACAGCCTTGGAATAATATATGGAGTTTTTTCTTTCTGTAATGTGTTAGCTCCCACTATCGTTGCAATAATTGGACCACAGTTTACAATGTTCTTCAGTGGAATTCTTTATAGGCAAGTATCACGTATATTTTTGTGACTGTACATTATGAAGTCATTGTGCAACAGTTGTCTGT
>CM070821.1:34066434-34090745 GCA_036326025.1 Chrosomus eos
TTTGGACAGCCCAAGGGCACTTTCTAGTTGAGAACTCGGATGCTTCCACCATCAACAGGAACACAGGATTGTTTTGGGCTTTACTGCAGTGCAGGTACCAGAAGAGATAGCAGCAAACGTTTACAGAGAGCTCAGCCTGATTCACAGTTGTCCAAAAAATTATACTTCACACTAACATATTACCCTTAATCAGCTGTGATTATCAACAGTAAACTAATATGGAATATTAAAGGCCAGATTCATTAAATGGGGCAAATTATCGTGAAACAGCAATCACATTAAAGCGTTGATGGGAATATAAAGTTCTACAAGGTAAAGAACACAAACGCGCTCATTTCCATTATGACCAACCCAATCTCCAGGAGTAGAGAAAATCAGAAGAGTTGATGATGATAATCAGGTGTGGGTAATCTACTAACAACACAGGCGCAACAAATAAAAAATAATGGGGATTGGCAAATTGTTGTCTATGTTTACACTCGGCATTAACATGCGATCACCGTGATCCGATCAAGCAGATCGAATCGTTAGCCAATCAGGACATGGTGCGTTTTCATTTGTTCACATTAATTAGCCTCTGTATCTGGATAACCGATCGGATTTCTGTTTCCTGCATAATATTTAAATTAGGTCTGTGGCACGACACCAGATTAAGAGTAAAGATGATACCAATTAAACAATGTCCCAATTGCTTTCACTCACTCACTTTACTTTCCTACGCAGTCTCCAGTAATTAGATCGAATTAAGTTTTTTGAACGAAGGAATACTTCCAGAGTTGATCTTACAAAAATAACTGGGTTGATCATGTTAAGTCACATCTTCGATCATCTGGGTTTAAAGTTATAGCGTGAGATTGATAAACATGCTGAAACAATAAAAACATTCAACATTTAAAACATTAAAAAATTCAGATTCCGATTTTTCCTCTGGCAAAGCAGCGTGCAGCTCTTCATTAAGATCTCATGACTGACTGTGATTATACAGGCGATCGCCTCGTTCAGATAATGTTTCACAATTAAAATGAAAAATGACACGCATAGTATCATGCAAGTCTAAATAAACTGTTTTAAAGATTGACATTTATTGTAAGGTTCAAATAAGTTTAATTTCTTGTCTAAACTGCGTCTGGCCATTATTTTCTGACAGGGAGACTGGGCGGGGTTTTAAATTACGTCCACCTGTGAGTGCAGACATGATGGCTGGATTGTGTTTACATTACACTGAGATCTGATCACAATGCGTCCTCGACTACCTCCGAACCGGGACACGCTGATCGGATAACATTCCTATCAAATGTGCGTTTACACTCGTCTTTTCAATGTGTATGTGGACAACATCCGGACGCGTTAAAAACAGCAAACACAAGAAAACCCGTCTGTGGTTTTACATCATCAAGCCGTGACACATTCAGTGACTGGGGATTGAAATGGTGGCGAGCAAACAAAAACAATCTTTAATGTTAATTTTGATAATCGCTTTTCTGGAAAAGAAAACTGTGAAAAAAAACGAAGGGGTGTGTGTGGAGCAAGTTTTGGTTTGTTGTTGTCTCACTAATTGTGTCATCAGGTTCTGTATTTGTATTGGTTTTTGATTTGACGGTTATCGTAGGAGAAGTCACACTACACGACTGTGCATCAAATCTTCTGATACTGCCAAAATTTCATCTGAGGTCAAATTGGATTGCAATGGTCATTAATTGGACGTGTTAATCGGACTAGTGATCAAAGACTGGCCTAGGATCAGAGGAAACTTTTGATAATTAATAATAATAATTCATTACATTTATATAGCGCTTTTCTCGGCGCTCAAAGCGCTTTACATAGAAGGGGGAATCTCCTCAACCACCACCAGTGTACAGCATCCACCTGGATGATGTGACGGCAGCCATATTGCACCAGAACGCCCACCACACACCAGCTTACTGGTGGAGAGGAGATAGAGTGATGAAGCCAATTGGTATATTATATATATGGATTATTAGGAGGGCATGATGGACAGAAGCCAATGGGTAAATTTGGCCAGACTGGGATTTTTTGTGACCACAGAGAGTCAGGACCTCGGTTTAACGTCTCATCCGAAGGACGGTGCTCTTTGACAGTATAGTGTCCCCATTACCATACTAGGGTGTTAGGACTCACACAGACCACAGGGATAGCGCCCCCTGCTGGCCTCACTAACACCTCTTCCAGCAGCAACCTGGTTTTCTCAGGAGGTCTCCCATCCAGGTACTAACCAGGCTCAGCCCTGCTTAGCTTCAGTGGGCAACCAGTCTTGGGCTACAGGGTGATATGGCTGCTGGCTTCCCAAATTTTAGGATTCCCAATTGTGCCCCCCCCCTCTCCTGCCTGGAGGTCTGTGCACGCCACTGGCTTTTGTGTTAACTAAAGAAAGAAAGTCATATTGGAGGAGTTATGCAAACATACTAACCAAATCAGTAATAGCAATTGTATTACGAATATGAAATTGGATTACCTATATAAAATTTGTGTTTTCTTTCCAGTATGTTGTTTGGCAATCTATACGTTTATTTTGATTGGAAAGGAAAAACTGAAATTTCAGGTAACATCATATTTGATTGTGTTCATTCTTTTGTTTATGCTAATCAGCACTAATTTAATCACTACTAAACACAATATATCCTGTCCATTTACTTACTGTCAAATGACAATATTTCAAAATTAGATTTTTTTTCACGTTTACACATTTTTGTTTTTGTTTGCATGACTTTATTGCAGATAAAGACAGAAAGATCATGTTTACGGCTCTGCTGGTTATCTCAGCACTCGGGACACTGAGTTTTCTTGCCTTGAGGAAGGTCTTTCAGCTGGAAGAGGCTCTGTCTGAAGAGGAGGGTCAGTCTCTGTTATCGGCAAGATTAATGTAAGTTCACTCTTTTATTAAGTGAACCGTAATTATGAATGATCTCTTTCACAGATCCAACAATAAGAATCCTGGCCAGATATTAAGATTAATACTTGGCCTGCTGATATTTTTAATGTACCCACCACAATAATATGGTACATATTCCTCACTTTAATAAAAAATACAATAATTAAAAAAAAATTCATTTGCAGTTATAACTGGAAATGATGTGTCTCCATGATAACCCCAGAAAACACAAACACTAGACAAAAAACTATAACACACAAAAAACGATGGTGATACTGATTGTTTTGATTTTTCAGTGGAAGCTTATATATTTTGTTGTGTAATGTTATTTTAGATATACACAAAGAGCAACATCTGCTGTGACGGAAGCGAAAACAGAGTTTAGTAAGTTCATATGGCTTAATTTCCTTAATTCCCTATTTGTTATCAAATTATTTCATTAAAGAATTATTTTCAAATTGGGCAATTTCTGTAGTGGTTCATCAGTTATTATTTATTTTTTCTTTTGTCTGTTTTTCTTTTAGAGACGATTGTGGAACTCTTCAAAACAAAAACCATAATGTTATTAAGTTTCTGCATGGCATACAGCGGTAAAGACATCACTAAAGGAAATTGGAGGAATTTGAGAATGATGAAAATGTTTTGATTCCTGTTGTCTCATTGAAGGTTTGGAGCTGTCATTTTACAGTGGCGTTTATGGAACCTGCATTGGAGCCACGACACACTTTGGCGATGGAGCAAAAGGCTTAATCGGCATTTCAGGCATTGTGGTGGGAATCGGAGAAATAATTGGTAAGTCACTATCAGTATGAAGAGACATCTACTTTGATTACCATTGCATTTTGGTATTATGGTCATCCAATGGCAAACTAGGCAGATACTTTGATATTTCTAAGACTGAAGCTTGATTAGATGTTGTCTTTTGTCTGCAGGGGGAGGATTGTTTGGACTTGTATTGAAAAATAACCATTTCAGGCGCACTTCAGTTGTCTTCTTAGGGATGGTTGTGCACTTTGTGGCCTTCTACCTGATATTCCTCAACATACCAAATGATGCACCTGTGGTTTTTCAAACAAGCTCACAGCAAAAGCCATATCTGACACCAAGGTATAACAATATGTAATATAAGTGGCATGATTTTTCCCCCAAACCAGTTCTGTGCAAATCCTGCCCTGCAGCCAATTTCATTGGTTAAGGTTAGGGTGAAAGATAAGGTTTGGTCAGTGGTTCTCTAAGTGTGCGGTGTACTGCAGTGCACGGGTGGAAAACAGCTGTGGAAATAGTGTTTGAGTGTCTGAATGGCGGTTGGCTCTCTGCCTTTTATAGGAGCACAGGACGCCAATTCCTCTAAAACTTCCTTCTTCAGACCATTGACTTTCAGTTAGATTTTGTTTGGGCACAGTATCAAAAGTTTCCACTGAATGAAATTTTAATTTTGACCGCGAACAGTACAAGTGTGACTATTTTTTTCAGGACTATTTAACCTTTTCAAATCATGTCCATAAAGTTAACATAGGAAGTGTGAAAACCTTTACTAAGTTTCGTACCATTACGATGCAGTAAAAAAATAATTATGTTTACTACACTAGAGGGTTTAAAAAAATCTTTACATTTTAATTTGTAGTAAAATTATTTGGTAGTCAGAGGTGAGGTAAGGTGGGGTGGGGGAGCCCAAGTTTAAAAATAAAATAAAAAGCATGCATATAAGTGAAATCTACAAACCAAAGCAGTGCCTACTAGGTCATGGGTTTGATTCCCACAGAATGAATGAACTGATAAAAAGGGATACCTTGAATGCAATTTAAGCTGTTTTAGATTGTCTGCTGAGCTACATTTTGTTTCCTAAATAGTGCAGTGTTGCATTGTTGATGGTGAACTTTATTCACTCTTGTAGCGTGTCCATAGCCCTGCTGTGCAGCTTCTTGCTGGGTCTTGGGGACAGCTGTTTCAACACTCAACTCTACAGCATTCTGGGACGGGCGTATGCCGAGCAGAGTGCACCAGCCTTTGCTATATTTAAATTCATACAGGTAAAGACATTTTGCATTTATTCAACACTGTTTACACAGTATTAAGATGAATTTTGGTCGATCGGATCGGAAGTGGACGAGGCTAAATACAGGTACCTACTCTCCGTCGTCTGACCTATTGCGTAAACATTATGGGATGCGTGCTAGCCAGACAGGATGTAAACTTTGTCGGTTGTATACCCAAGTTTAGTTGGAAGACAAAACACTTACCAAGCACAATGTTCTCTCACCATTCTTGATTTCTAACACACACCAACAGCGTTCTGCGCGGTTTCGCGACTGTCAGAGCAGAAACGAAAGGTAATGCTCTCCGTATGTTTTTCCGTTGTGTCCAGGACTCCAGGTGCGTTCATATGTAAATTGGGCGAGCTTATTTTGTCCATTAGATTAAAAGATCTGAAAAAGCCCATAGATTTACTGCCCATAGACCCTTCCCTCTAACAAATCAGGACAGATGTGGTTGAAAGTGGATAAAAGAGATGGATTAAAACACCGGGTGTCAATGGGAATGTGTCTCGCTCGTCTACATGTGATCCGATCGACCAAAACGCATCTTAATACCAGGTGTAAAGATTCATATCAACAAGTCTGCTATTGAATGAAAGAAGACACAGGCCAGTTTGCAGTTTTGCATAGTAATGTGGCGTACCATATGGGGCGATATAAACTATGCAAATACACTGTCGTTCAAAATCTGGGGTCAGTATGACTTTTTTTTTTTTTTGAAAGAAATTAATCGTTGTATTCAGCAAGGACACATTAAATTGATCAAAAGTGACAGTAAAGTATATTTCAAATAAACGCTGTTTTTAACATTGATAATAATACAAAATATTTATTGAGCATCAAATCAGCATATTAGAATGATTTCTGAAGGATCATGTGACACTGAAGGCCAGCACTCTTAAAATAAATTTAAGTGTAATTATTGAGTGAAGCCTGCTCCATCCTCCATTCATTCACTGAAGACTGGAGTAATGATGCTGAAAAATCAGCTTGGATATTACAGGAACGAATTGCAGATGATCAAAAGATCTTCATAGAAAACAGTTTTCATAATATTGTTGTAATAATTAAGAATATTACTGTTTTTATTGGATTTTTGATCAAATAAATTCAACCTTGGTGAAAATTCTTTCAAAAACATTTAAAAATCCTACTATCTCCAAAGCTGTGTGTGTGTGAATTTATATAAATAAATAAAATACATTAAAAAAAAAACATGAATCAAATCAAATTTACACACACATAGTTGTGCATCTACGGTATGTATTTGTGTGCATCTAATCATAGTCGTCATACTACTTGCATGGAAGATGGTACTTGATATGATTGTACAGTAGTCTAATGATTATACGTGGTATTTTGAGCACTTGAGTACTGCTGGTTTGCGTCAGAAGATTATCTGATTATTAGACATTAAAATGGGGGATTGCATTTAATTCAAAATCTATTATCCCATAATTTAGGTGGATATATGCCTTATATTTCTTAAAGTAACACTAAGGATTTTTCCTCTGCGGTCGCCCTACTGGTTGGAAACGAAATTGTCCATTGCCGCTGTCGTAAATAATCTAGCCTACCGTCGCACGCACACTCGCTGTTTATCCCGCACCGGCTTTAGAATGAACGATGTCCACAGACAAGGTAGAGTATGTTACATGATTTCATGAAAGGATGATGTATTGTGACATCAGAAACGAAGAAAAACGAAATAATGACTATTGTAGCGCTTGACGTAAAGCAGTCGAATTGTGTAGTTCTTTTTGTGCAGGGGTTCCTACCCGAAACCCGAAGTTACATAGTGCCAGTAAAAGCGATACAGACCGCGTCAGGCGATGGCAGACGTGTCATTTAACTTATTTTAAGTCGATGTACCATCACAAGGGTCTTGGAAATATATTATGAAGGTTGAAAATTGTTACTTAGTGTTACTTTAATGAATAAAATGCATTCAATAAGGTGAATTCGATGTTTCTCTCTCAGTCTATTTTTGCAGCTGTAGCGTTCTTCTACAGTGGTTATATACTGCTGACGTGGCAGCTCCTCGTTATGGTCATCATGGGCTTCATAGGAACGCTGTGTTTTTTCATGGTGGAGAGGATGCAGAATATGTCAGCTGATACACAGGAGTATTAGATTGGAGCCTCAACCAGGACACATTTCAGTAAGCATTTGTACTACTTGCACTATTTGTTTGTTGTAATTAAGATTGAATTATTAGTATAAAGCACTACTGGGATTTATGAGGAGGTGTCTTTTGTGATTTGATTTGATTTTTTGTAGTTTTGAGACCTTAAAATACATTTGGAATTAATATTATTACTTTTAATTTCTCTATGTACGTGCTTTGATAAAATATTGTTTGTCGGAACAAATCTGTAATAGAATTGTATTATACTTCAAATGAGATTGCATTAAAGGCACACGCAGTAAGTTTTTGTTTCTAGATAAAACTAGTATTCGACTGGTCATGCGATTTCAGCTTTGCCGCCCTCATGAGGTGATGTGTATTATTTGTAAAACAAAAACATAATGAGCACACTTTTTAAGATATATACAGTGGTGCTCAGAATTAATGGTACCCCTGGTAAAAATGATAAAAAAATGGCTATAAAAAATAAATCTGCATCTTTTATCCTTTTGATCTTTCATTAAAAAAATTGGCAAAATCCTTACCTTTCATTGAAGTAAAATAATTGAAAGGGGGGGAAATCACATTATAAAATAAATATTTTTCTCCAAAACACGTTGGCCACAATTATTCATACCCCTAGAATTTTTTATGAATAAAATATCTATGAAGTATATTCCCATTAATATTTACCTTTTTTAGCACACCAGGGTGACTAGGAACATGAAATTGTCCAGCTATGACTTCTTGTGTTACAGGAGTTTAAATATGAGGAAGCACAAAGGCCAAATTCCCTTAATCATTCATCACAATGAATAAAACCACAGAACATGGTTCTGATGTGCATCTAAAGATTGTTGAGCATCACAAAATAGAAAGTGGATGTAAGAAAATAGCTAAAGAATTGAAAAATCCCATTTTGACCATCAGGGCAATAATTAAGAAGTTATAATCAACTAAAGATGTTACGATTCTGCCAGGAAGAGGACGTGTGTCTATATTTTCTTAATGGACGGTGAGGAGGAAAGTTTGAGTGGCCAAAGACTCTTCAACGATCACAGATGGAGAATTGCAGAGATTAGTTGAGTTTTGGGGGTCAGAAAGCCTATTAAAAAAAATCAAACAACCCCTACATCACCACATGTTGTTTGGGAGGGTTTTAAGAAAAATGCTCTTCGCTCCTCCAAATACAAACTCCAGCATATTCAGTGGTCAGACACGACTGGATCTTCAAACGGCACAGGCTTCTGTGGTCAGATTAAACTAAAAAAGAGCTTTTTGCCAGCAAACACGCTAGATGGGTTTGGTGCACACAAGGATAAAAAGTATCCCATGTGTACAATTTAATATACCATTGGATCTTTAATGTTGTGGGCCTATTTTTCTGCTGGAGGTCCTGGACTTCTTATTCAGATACATGGCATTGTGGATTCTATCAAATATCAACAGATAAAAAATCAAAACCTGACGCCTTCTGCTAGAAATCTTATAATGGGCCGTGGTTGAATCTTCCATCAGGACAGCGATCCAAAACAAACATCAAAATCAACACAAAAATGTGTTTAGGGATCACAAAATGAAGCTTCTGCCATGACCGTCCCAGTTCCATGAGCTGAACCACATAGAAAATGAGTGGCTGAACTAAAGAGAAGAAGCACCAATATGGATCTGGGAATCTGAAGGATCTGGAGAGATTCTGTATGGAGGAATAGTCTCTGATCTCTTGTCAGGTGTTCTCCAAACTCATCAGGCATTATAGGAGAAGACTCAGAGCAGCTATCATGGCAAAAGGAGATTGCAAAAAGGTATTTAATAAAAGGGTATGAATAATTGTGGCCAACGTGTTTTGGAGAAAAACATTTATTTTATAATGTGATTTCCCCCCCACTTTCAAATCTTTTACTTCAATGAAAGGTAAGGATTTTGCCAATTTTTTGAATGAAAGATCAAAAGGATAAACGATGCAGATTTATTTTTTATAGCCATTTTTTATCATTTTTACCAGGGGTACCATTAATTCTGAGCACCACTGTATATAATAAATATATTGAAATGCCACAAAGATGAGCTGTATCATTTCAGTTTAGTTAAGAAATCATTTCTCTCAGGGTCCTGCTGTATGACATGAGCTAATGACATGTCAATCCAATTAATTCTCTAAAATGATTTTACAGTGTATGTACACTCTGTTCTTCTTTATTGTGAAACGTTTTAACTTAAACTGTACAGTCATTACCAGGAAATCATACCAGATAAGCTGGTTCAGATAATGAAAGTATTACCCATAGTTATGTGACCATTGACCTGAGGACTTAGTCACAAGACAGACATAACTGGTTTAAACAAGAATCTTTACACATAGGTCTTAAAGACACAAGTCTTCTTGACACACACACACACGCACACACGAACACACACACGCACACACGAACACACACACGCACACACGAACACACACGCGCACACACACACACACACATATATATATATAATATATATATATATATATATATATATATATATATATATATATATATATAAATATATATATATATATATATATACCTTCTTACGACACAGATGTGCTGTTTGTTGTAAACCAATATTGTGTTTATAATGTATGTTATCTTTACAGGTGTATTGTAGTTCAGGCTGTATTTGATATGTTTTACTGTTTGTTCCACAAAATGTGCATATTTGGATGACATTACTTCATGTCTTTACTACACACTAGCCAATCAGCCTGCATTTCATTAGATTGTATGCAATAATGTATGTGTCATATTGAAAGGATTTGTTTTAGATTCCGTCTCAATCAGAAAAATGTCTGGTTTTTGTCAATTGACAATCAACATGAAGCATTCTAACCTTAGGATTATTTGATGTTTTTGACATTTCAATACAAAAAAACTAAATGTGTTTATGTGTGTTTATTTTTCTCTATTTACATGGTCATATTCACTGACTATTAGGATGTAGTATATTTATATTACCTATAAGTCTTTATTATTTGTCAACATTTTAGTTTCAGTGCTCATAATTTAGTAATTATTACTACATTACTGAATCTCACATCATTATTATGAATTGAGACTAACGCTTTAACTTAAATTAGCTTATTAAGCCTTTCACTTTATGTCCAATACTTATTTTTTCTTTCATTTTCTGAAGTTTTGATGCGCCTGGGTTGCTGGTTAAAAGTAATCAATGGCAGATGCTAATAAAAATTAAATATTCTATCATCGCTGATAAGTGAAGCTAGGGGCATTCATGACAAAAATGCTATAACAAACACCAAATATAAAGTATATATTATATTTAGAGTGTAATCAACATGTAAATGTAATATGTACTTTATATTTTTGCTTTTGTAGCAAAAATAAAACAATGGAAAAATACAATTTCCTTGTATAGACAAATGGTAATAATAACATATTGCGTTTACAATGTACACATCGCATTAATCATTATTGCTAATGTCAAAGACATTGAGCATCAAACAATAAAATTATTAAAAATCATGTCAAAATGGTAATACATGACCTCTTCAAGCACTTAAGACACTGGTGAAACCTCTTATTGTTGAATGTTTTACTTGAATTCAACATTTTGGGTCACACAAAGAATTGGAAATAAAAAATATTTTTATTACTGGTCATAGTTTCATGTGTGATTTATGTGGAACAACTACAAATGTACAGCGCAGCTAAAAAGACAGAATGATAAAACCCGTCTTTCTTGTTATAATGCCTTTAAAATTTGGATTTGCAAATGTGACTCAGTGTCACATTTAACATTGTGTGTGTAATTGTGACCAATAATAAAGAAAAATGAACATCAAGAATAGTAATGCATAACCTCTTCGAGCATTTTAGGCACTGTTCAAAGTCTTCATGTAGAAACAGAGAAACCTAAATGCAAGGTCTTGGCTTTGAGTCTACATAAACAATGAACATTTGCATAGATCTTATACTGGTCGTATTTCTTTTAACTGTTGCTTTGTAACTTGTATGTTACATATAAAAATAGTTCAGTGCTTCAGTTATGTACAGCGCCACTAAAAAGACTGATATGAAGTGTCTATTTCAATAACGGGTGGAAAATGCAAAGAAGAGGGCCACAAACTTTGCTGGTCTGATGATGTGGGATCTTGGCCGGTGTTGTGGGGGAATTTCAGCGCTCCACATTCATTAAGTGCTTGTTCGGTTCTGATGCTCGTGCTCCACTGTCCTTCTCTGCTCTTTGTTAAGCCTTCAAAAGCCTGATACCCACCATCACTTGGTGTGATGCTGTCATCATGGACAAACAGAGAAGGATATAGTGGATTTTTACTAGTTATAAGGTTTTTCACAATGAACTTTTCTTTAGAATCAACATCATTTGAAAGGTTCAAACAAACATCTGCATCATTTCCCTGGTTCACAACACTGTTGAAGGACTGATATCCGTCTTCTAAAGCATCACTAGTGGGAACGTTAAACTGGCTCTTGCTGATATCAGCACTCATAGAGGAGTTTTCAAAGCTAAAAATGTCCCTCTTGTCAGATTGACAGGAATGATCACAGCTCAGCGGATCCAGTAAGGAAGAATCATCATTGGCCAATCCCAAATACGACATGTTGCTGAAAACCGATGAACCAGAGCAGTTGCCCGTATCTCGGTTTGCACGGTTGCGTTCTCTTGAGGAACTGATATTAACACTCTTGACTTGCTGATTGCTGGGTGTGTTGTTGGTAAAGAGAAAGGATTTGAAATCCTCCTCCAGGGCATGTTCGACACGTGATGAGAAGTTGATCAGACTGCGATTCTCCTTGTCATTACCAGAATCAAAACCAGCCTGGCCATAACCGTCTGCCGATGACTCAACACTGTGGGAACTTTTCTCATTGTTTGTATCAACTGATGAAGCGGAAATCCTGTAGAGAGACAAACATGTTGAGGCATTATTAATCAGAATGATTGTTTCTGAAGTTTTGGGGAAAACTTACTGTTGTGAATTCTCTCCCTTTAAGTATTAAGTTGGCTACGTGTGTGACGTTTTAAGTTCCGTAGTACGCACATAACGTAGTGCAGCGTCTACAGCACCAAACTACTCCAGTTGAGCGATCATAATGGCCCTCATTTATCAAAAGTGCATACACCAAATTTCCAGCGTACACCCAAAACCACGGTGACTTTGAGATTTATCAATATGGACATTGGCGTACGGCACGCTCAAATCCCACGCCAGCTCAGGAGGTTGTGTACATGTACGCAGTTTTAAGTTAGTGCGTAAATACACAGAGAAACAATTCCTAACACCACAAAACGCCCTGACAAACTAAAAGATATGATATATTATGACCCACTGTAAAAACAACAACAAACGTAATTATAAACTTCAGTGTTTATTTTTGTGCAACATGGACCTCAATGTTTAATTTGTGATTTTACCAAAGCATTACATTTGTAGGCATATGTATTCCTTCAGTTGGGAGCCTGTGTGCTTTACCTGACGTCTCAGGGTGGTGCGCACGGACTCAGTAGGGGGAGACCGGGGGCAATTGTAACAGGGGGCGATTGTAACACACTCAATTCCTCCAATCAGAAACAAGCTAGAGTGATGACACTTAATCTGTACATGCCCAGTAGGATTCTTTCTCTATCTGTGGAAAAGAAGCGAGAAATTTTCAAATTTAGCAGAAGTTGTTAACACAAACTGATTTTGAGGTATGAAAGTTATTTTTTGGATGTACAGTATTTTTTTCTGCTGTCTAAAGTTTAGATGTCTGTGAATTTAAACTTATATACATTTTTTCCCTAGGTTATTGATTAAAAACGAACATGAACAACCTATGCTAATACAGGTTGGGCTAGCTAGCATATACGATTTTGTCATGGCTGCAGTGTAATAAGCTTGTTTGTGTGTGTTGACTACTTTTCTGTTAAAAAATGAACATATTTCACTAAATTCTATTGTAAAACTTCATTTTAAAAGGGTGTATTAAAATAAATGTTTGTTCCAGTATTAACAAATCATCAATTAACATACATTTTTTTATATAAGATAATGTGTGTTTTATATGTGCTTGACAAAGTGTGAATATTATACGCTATATGTCTGCAAAAGAAAAGTTCCTTTCATTGTCAGTTTATTTGTATAGTGGATTTAAATTGTTTTGATTGTATATAACCCATAAAGTGGGTTAATAGGAGTTATTTCTCAGAGTTACAATTGCCCCCACACACTGCAACACTCTGACTTCTTGCATTTTATTAAATATTTTAGTCTTGTTCTTATAAGTGAATATATATAAATTGTATTATTAATTAGTGCACATATATATGTTTCTTGTATCAAAAGATGACTAGTCTATCTCAAGTAGTTTGGGAGTTATTAAGGAAAATGTAAAATAGGTTACAATTGCCCCCGGTCTCCCCTAAATGAAAGGCTTTCAATGACCAGAAAATAATTCAGAATGGCAAAATAATAAAAATGACATTATTCTTCTTTTAAATAATAGGCTAATAATAATAATAACGACATTCTTCTTCTAAATAACAATAGTGTCGTAATAAAAATCATAAAAATAATAATAAGATCTTCAGTGCCGAGACCGCCTCTTTGTGGCGATCTTTAGATCTGACTAATATAAAGATCGCCACAAAAAGGCGCGTCTCGGCACTGACGCTTTTTTTTCACCTACAATAAACAAGATTAACTTGATCACTATAATTGGTCTATATTAAGCAATAAAACATTGTTAACTCTGCTGGAGTGCGTTTCTCAACCCCCACACTATTAACAGAACTCGTACTTTAGGTTGAATTAATCCCACTTTAATCCACTTTAACCTTTAATCCCACTCTTCAAACTAAATAAAACAATTTTGTTTCTTTCCACTTCCCTGGTGATGGTCTCGATCTCCACGTCGGAAAAGTTTCTCTTCTTTGCCGTCTTCCGTGTGCCCATGGCGTAAAATGAGGGTGTGGGGGAAGCGGATACTGAATATACAGGGGCGTGTTATTCTAATGACGATAGTTTTCAGCCGCGGCATTTATCAAGGACAGGTATTGCGTACACCTAGATTTCAAAGGTACGCACAGCTTCATAAATCAGGCGGTGAGAGGAGTGTAAGCATAATCTTACGCCAACATATACGCCCGTTTCTACGCAAGAATGATGAGGCCCATTGCATGCACACATTCATGTGCAGTGTTTATGTGCAAGATACATTTTGAGACAAATTAAGTTTTCCTTCTATGTATATTTTTAATAACACAGATTGTAACACTGTATCCCAACTGCGATAAGTTATACCATGTTTGTGATTTGGTTGATGTTTAGCGATCTTTCTAAGTGTAATTTTATCCCTGGGCTCGAATTGTTCATGTTTACTAGTTATAAGTGCATTTCTCCGTGGGATAATATCCTTCACTGGTTGTCATTTATTACTGCCTGAATTAATGAGACAGTCCAATTGCTGTCAATTTCATTGCACTATTGCAGTTTGTTATTGCAGGCTCATACTAATATATTTCTCGATTTATGTTGCATGTATCAGTGCACTTTACAAAGATGTTTATATTTGAGTTTGCAATCTCTTAAATTGTTGAATATTTTTAGACTATTTATTTCTGTTATATTATTTATTTCAGAAACTACCTCAAGTACACTATTATGTGAATATGGTCACTCTTGTGCAATAAACAGGTAAACTCTGTCTAATGACTCAACCAGAGTTCTGCAGCGGTCAATAATATAATTCACCAGCTTTCAGTGGGGCAATCCCCAACACTTACAATTTATCTTCCCAGTCCAGTTCTGAAATCTCTACATGGACTGAGGAGAAGTTCATCATGAAAGGAGGCAAAATATGAGCCTATTAAACAAAAATGAAAAAAAGAAATAATAACAATAAGGGGTTGAGCATATAGAAAACTATTTCAAAATAAAATAAATAATTAACCAAACAAATTGCATATCTTTCTCCAACCTTTTCTTCTCCAAGATTGGCGTCAATTTTTGGCTTGGCGATCTTGTCCCACCAATTCATCTTCATCCTGTAACGAAGAAGTAAAGTGTGTCAGAACTAAAATTTGTCAAGGATGCACAAAGGAACAGCAAAAATGCAAAATGTAGAATGATGGCGAGACACAAAATGGAGATCTCACCTCAAAACACAGATGAAGATACTACAAATGATGATGATTAAAACAACACATAGAGGCGGAACCATCGTTCTGAGTAATTCCTCTGGAGATGAGGCTGTGGAGCACATATAGATTGATCAGGATTATTAAAGAGCATTAAAACACGCGCAGTAATAACTCTGAGAACAAAACACATTAACTTACAGCTGGTGAACTCAACTGGTGCGCTCTGGTCACTCAATATCTTGTGTTCGTTATAGTTTGTGCTCATTCTTGCTGTCAAAATGTAGTTGGTGTTTGGCTGGAGATTTCTGCCCACAATCTCAAAGAATCCCGGGGAGTTTGACACATTCTTGGACACCTGCATGGACCAAGTGTTTATTTTATTTTATTCCTTTATGATACATGTGAATATTATGAATTATTTTCATATCATCTATAGCATATTCCTTACTGTTTCATCTCCTCCTTCAATCCTATAGGTCAGATGTATTTCCAAACTTTCTGCAAAATATCTTTTCTCATACTTGTCATCCCAATTTACATTAAAATCTCCATTTTCAGTCTTTTGCACTGATAAAACTGGAGTTTTTGGCTTGACTGCAGAAAATGAAAATCACATATTTGTAAATGTGTCAGATAAGGCCAGATAACACCCTTTTCTTTTATTTCAGAATATTTAAAAGTAATGTAAAAAGCCTATAAAGAACATATAGACAACAATTACTCACTGGACTCCTCTGTCACAAATGTTTTGTTTAATAAAACATTTGTTCTGTTCAGAAGTTAGTAGAGAGCAGCTCTGTTAAAACAAACCCTTGGACTTTAATTTTGCATTCACAGTTGGCACTGTGATGACTTCTCTCAAAGATGCATGTATATTTTTCCAACCTGCAATATAAGAGTTAATTGTGTCAGTTCATTGCCAAATGAACAGTAAATACATTTAGTTATATTTATAAAGGAATTGAACAAATACATACGTATCTATTACAGTCTGTGTGATGTTGAGTTTGTATCCAGAGCAACTTATGAGGCCGTCAAACCAGAAACTGCACTTCATTTCTGTCTCATAGTCATTGAAACACTTCAAGTCCTTCTCTGTGGGTTCTACAGAGATTTTAGAGACGGAAAATAAAAAGAATTAATGTGCCAAATGATTTTGAGGAGAGGGAAAAGACTGTGTAGCCTATATAGGCCTAGCTATAGATTTGACACAATTGTGATAGTGACAAACAAACACAAACGTGTTATGGCTATCTTTGTGAGGACAATTAAATAGGCTAAGCCAATCCCCAAGCCCCTTAACCCTAACCATCACAACTAAGTGCTTAAACTCGTACTAACCTTAACCCTAAGACGTTGCATAAACCGCAAATCGCAGTCTTACAGGTTAGTCATCACATTTTTTTCTTTAAGACTGTACATAACTTTTTGAAGCCAGTTACATAAAAAAACTATATTAGTCTAATTTGATACCGAAAACTGATTTGGGTACCCCTAACTAACTGCAAATTTGTCAAACTAGTTCTTAAGACACAGTCTAATGTCTTTATGCAACTTGCCCCAAGTCTTGTCCCTCAAACAGCCCTTTAAATGCCTGTCAGAAAGTGAGGAGTCGGACAAACCTTTGTCATCACCTGGTCTAAAACTCAAACTGGTTCTCAAAGATAATTAGAATTAGACTACTTTATAAACAAATAGTTCTGTGAAAAACTTACCATAACAAAGTGTCTGGCAGAGCAGTGTGGGGACGATCTGACCCAGAAGAACTGAAGTAAACATTGTGTCCGTCCAGTTCATAACACAGTTATCTTCTTATACATGTCCATTGTCCGAGGTAAAATAAATAAAATAGCAAAAACCGATCTCTTACGCTTCATGAATACCTTATATCTCATAGTCTGTTGCCACGTTGCAAAGTAAACTAATAGACTACGGTTTCACGAACACATCACATTGACAGAAACCCTACGCGTGATAGTCTTCAATATACTTAATCGCAACCGCATCATGGATTTTGTCTAGATGGCGGCCTGAGCTTTACTGAACACGCAATACTTTCACTCTTCCTCAGGTGTTTCACTGGACAAGACTGTCGCCTGGCCCCGCCCGCGTTTAGTTTAGGTCTCGCTCCTATATCCACATAGGCTGCTACAGTAATTAGTAAGCAGCAGGTGAACAAAAAAAGTGTAGCCTACTAATGATAGTAGAAATGTAATGGTTTATTGGCGGATTGATACCATTTGTATAACTGAACACAGTTTTACATAGACCTACCATGGTAAAAGGTGATTCTACAGAATGTTTTTGTTACGGTGGTTGAAAGTCTCATATCCTGATAGCGGTAGCCTATACATTTATTTAAAAAAAATAATATATAGCCTATCTTCCGTTCAATCATAGCATCCGGCATGGGCGTTGGAAGCAAAACAAATATGGGTGGGTCATCCCATAGACTGTAAAGGGTCATCCTCCAGAATTTTTTTTTACTGGAGTAGATTAGTTGTGTTCCCAAAGCCAAAACCTTATCTAAAATCTCTATACAATAAAGAGTGAAGTGAGAGCGCAAATCCATCTATGCGTGCAGCTCTCAGAAATCAGAGCATGGCAAGAGTAATTTCAATTTAATAGGCTATTATGTTCTACAATATTATAATTATTCCTACGCCCCATGACGCTTTGTGCGAATTATGGGTGTGCTGGAAAAACCAGCATAGACTAGCATAGCTGGTCATACCAGCATAAGTTGTGTTTTGGTGCTGGTATGCTTGTGACCAGCATGCTGGCACCGCATCCATGCTGGTCACAAGGAGTTTGCAGCATCCAATCACCAGCATCTCATGAATGATGAATGATGCTGATGACCAGCAAACAGGCAGCACCAGCATTGGTGCTGGTTACAAACATTGGAAACTCTGCTGGTCAACAGTAATAGGTGTTAAGGATGGTAGTTCATCAGCGTGAAATTCTGGACAACTACAATGAATTTTGGTATGATGAAAATCATGAAAATACAAACTTACATTAATATTCGTTTATTTAATAATAACAACAACATTAACACAATAATAACAATTATTTTAAAAAAAAACACCACTTCTGGCTCAACAAGCAAATTACAATAAAACACATTAACAACAATTTATCTTAAGCGCTCAAATGTTTAAGTTTTTTTTTTTGTCTGTTAAATGTCTATTATTTTTTCTGTGATAAACCGTCCAGCCGTTACCCATCTGGCCTGCAACTCTGTCTCCTCCACATTCTTTCTGTCAAGCCACTCCTTGAAGCATGACTGAAAAGAAATGTACAGATAAACAGTGATGCTTCTGTCGCACCAGAACAACGGAAAATGTTTTACTCCATAAACCCAGTACTTGACGTCCCCCAAAGACCTTGTGGCTACAGCTACGTTTTAATGTCTGAAGTTTCTGGGGGGTTAAGGGCTGCCTGGTGGTTTTGGTTGTGCGACTTATTTCCCCCAGATTGCCACTGCCGACTCCTTCACAAATAAGGAATCCCGAGTGCTGTTTTGGATCCTTGACCAGGCCTCTCTACGCACTCGAACGTCTCCCCCCAAGTGAATCTGACCAAATTAAACAAAAATAATCAAGGAAGGCTACTAGATTGTACATAATGCTTACAAAATTCATAAAAACTTTAAGTGTACTGGTTCTTATATTAATCCATGCACACAGATGACAAGGGCAATCTCCTCATCTCCTTTTGAAGATACAGAGGGTTCCACTTCATTCAAACAGCCAGACTCCCCAGATAGCATTGTGACATTGATACAATGTTGAGTTTTGATCTAAACCCTCATTTTGGTTAAGATTGACATTTCAATGTTTAAAGTGTGCTGGATTGGCATTGAAACTTTGATGAAAGTCAACAGCACACATGGGTGGAGACAGTGACATTGAACTAACAGTGATTTGTAGTTGATGAGCACAAGATCATTCAGGCGTATCTCTGCAGAACACTAGTGGGTGTTTCTCGATCAGTGGGGCGTTTTCAAACCACAATGGGCATTATCAACCGCTTTACCCGATTTGCTGTAATCCACTGGGGGCTTGGTTTAGGGGTGGGCCTTCATGATTTTAGCAAGTCTGTTGAAAAATGGTTGAAAAACATTTACCTGTATTGTAGTTTGAAATTGGCCACTGATTGGTAAACGGCCATTTTGTCTTTGCACGTGCACTTCTCAGTAGTCTAATGCTTCCTCATTAGAGAGAAAACAGGTGCATCCTATATACAGAAGTCTTGTTTGTTGAATCACCTGACATACTTACATGACTTCTCTAGCACAGTTTCAAACAATGGTGCATCTACCTTATTTCTCTGTTCCTTTGTTTTGCATGCTTATTTGTTTGATTTGTGTTGTTTCTCACTGTAATTAGATTACAAAGTTATTAAAGTGTTTGAATCTAAAAGCATCTATTTTTCTACATTCTTAAAAATGCATCTTGCTTTAGTAAAGTTTATTAGGAATTTCCTGAATAAAGTTATGTCATTTAACAGATTTCTTAAGGTGCAAGAGACATGAACATGAGCAAGAATGTTAACATGCCCATGTCTTGTATCGGTCAGTGCTTCCATGCTTCTTCTTCTTCTTCTTGTTTTTATTTGGCGGTTAGCAACTATTTCTTGTGCATTACCGCGACCACAGGACTGGAGTAAGGCACTGGAGTTACTGGCTATAACAAAATATGCCAGCAATTAATCTAATATTGATAAAAAAATAAAAAAAAATCTTATATCCTTTTTAAAAGGCCTGTACTTTTCAAAAAAGAAAGTAATATATCAAATTTCTCCCTTGAACTTCCGTTCAATAGTGTTTTGGTTTCTAAAGACATTTTCTTTGCTTTCAACTCATTAACAAGCCTTTGCCTTGCCTCATTATATTTATGGCAATACATTATTACATGCTCTACTGTTTCAGGTATATTACTCTGGCAATACTCACAATTTCCATCTCCATGCTTTTTTATTAAAAACATTGTACTATTTAACTTTGTATGACCCAACCTCATCCTAGTCAGCACAATTTCTTCCTGTCTTGATCTGGTTATGCGTGTTTCTTTTCCCACTTTCCCTTGTATCCTATATAGATGTCTTCCTGAGCACCCATTATCCAAGACATGTTGCCACTTTTTAATAGTTTTATCCTTAACTATACTTTTTATCTCTGCTTTACTGTACTTTACATCTATATCTATATTGCTTTTTTATGTTGCTCTCTTTGCATGCTCATCGGCCAGTTCGTTCCCTTCCACTCCTATATCGGCTGGAACCCATAAGAATGTCACCCTCCTTCCTGTTGCTTGTATTCCATTTGCTAGCTGTAAAATTTCAATTAAAATATCTTCCCTTGAATCAGACCGATAGTTCTGAATACTGAACATTCCTGAACTTGAATCAGAGGCAATTACTGCCTGCAGACAATTGTTAGACTCTAGCCACAAGAGTGCTAACCATATGGCAACCAGTTCCAGTGCTTCCATGCAGAACACATTGCTCCTTAGGAGTGAAGGCAGATGAAGATGGACAATTAAAAAAGCACCCTCCTGACAATGCTGACATTGATCACACACTGAGTTGTTGTCAACAACTTTGGAACAACTTGAGGGTGAGTAAATGATGACAGAATTTCCATTTCAGGCTGAACTATCTAACTAAGAAATTGTCATTGAAAAAAAAATAAGATCTTTTTTATTCTACAAGATAAAAGTGTTATTTGAATGCTGTAGTTTGACAGAAAATGAAGTGAGAAATGTAATGGCTATAGCTCAGAGGTGTTTGTTCCTCTTCATGAAGAGTTTAGCTCCAGCACCTGGAAGTGTTCATTGATCATGATCTTGATTATCTGCCTCAGGTGTGTTTAATTGGGGCTGGAGATAAATCCAACACCCCTGCTAGCGCGTTCTTTTGACATTAAAGCATTCATAGAAATAAATAAACAGAATTTTACGATACTATAATCGTAGTTAGAATATTTTGTTTTCAGTGACTTTAAAAAAAAAAAGTGAATCATATTGTGTTTAGTATATTAAACTTATTGAATGTGACTGTATGTATGACGAATGAATTGACTCGTTCTTGAGTAACATCATGCTTTCTTTTTCAGATTTCAGAGAACTCAAAGGAAAAGAGGCAGTATCTGATGATGCAAGACAGATTTTTAAGAACCAGGGGCCTGTTTCAGAAAGGAGGTTAAGTGAAAACTCTGAGTATGTTAACCCTGAAATGAGGGAAACTCTGGGTTTTCCGTTTCAGAAAGGGAGGTAAGTCAAACCTGAGAAAGCAGAGTAAGTCAAGCCCATTTCTGAAAGAGAGGTAACTTATACTCAGAGTCAGTTACCATGGTAACTTACTCTGTGAACCTAACCTGGTCAAGGGCAGGTTTTCTTCAGTAAACCCACAGTTTCTTGCGGTCTCCTCCCCTTTTTTAAAGAGGAAGGGGTGTTTAAACACCAACAATAATACTAAAATGTATTTAAACATTATTTAAGGAATATATATTGTTTGTCCATGGTTTAATTGACTAAATCTGTTTTGAGCACTTTGCCAAAAAATAAAAGATTAAAACGTTTGCTAAACTTTTATTTGATTACCACCGTTTTTGATAATATATTTGTTTTAAATCATAAAAAAAAAATCTGAATAAAAAACATTTCATAGAACTTAATTATTTTTTAAACATATTAAGTTAAAAAATAAGTTGATTAGATATGCTTTATTGAACAAATGTTTAATTTATTTAACTGTCATTTTAAATGATGATAATAATAACCGTAATTTAATAATGCAGTTTATATATTCAATAATTGTTTAATATCATAAACCGTGATATTTTCTGTGACGGTTATCATACTGTGAAACTCTCATACGTTACAACATGGGAAAGTCCCCCCCCCCCCCCCTTTTTTTACTTTTTTACTTGGGTAGATTTTTAGACTGGTATTTTTACTTGCACTTAAGTAAAAATGTATCAAAGTAATACCGCTAGTAGCCTACTTTAAGTTGAATAACATTCTTCCAGTTTCACCTCTGATATTATAACAGTAAGTTACTCTTAAATAGTTATGAATTATTAACTACAAATGACATATTCAACAGTGGAATTAGATTTATGTAATAATTGCTATCTTTAGAAAGTATTGGTCTACATATTACTAATTACTAAATCCTATATCAACCTCAACCACTTGAACAATTCAAGGAGAGACAAGAAACTGCACTTTTAATGCTTTCAAATTAACAATATACAATTGCATGAATTTATTTTTAAGTGTGTAGAGGGAGAAGGTTACATAAAAAAAATATACCTTTTAAAAATGTATGTTAAATCATTTATAGTTTTATACAGAATTGGTCTATAGTTTATGCAGTAGCCTATTAAATGTAATTACATCCTATTTATTTTAAATTACAGAAAAATTAAGAGTAATCCCTTTAATTAAATTACAATATTTAGATTACTTGGTAATTAATTACACCCAACACCTCTTTTTGTCTGGCGCTGTTGCCATGGTGACTCATAATATCTGCGCTCCATTGATAATGGCTTTTTATAGTTGTGGTGCACGCGCTTAACTCAGAGTCAGTCAACTCAGAGTTGATTGAACCAACTCATTTCAGCTGTTCTGTAACCGAAAACTCAGAGTTTCCCATCTCAGGGTAAGTCAATTCAGAGTTCAAGTTTTAACTCAGAGTTGGTTGAACCTCCTTATTGAAACAGGCCCCTGGTCAGGAGCAGGTTTTCTTTAGTAAACCCAGAGTTTCTTGCGGTCTCCTCCCCTTTTTTAAAAAGGAAGTGGTGTTTAAACACCAACAATAATACTAAAATGTATTTAAACATTATTTAAGGAATATATATTGTTTGTCCTTGGTTTAATTGACTAAATCTGTTTTGCAGCACTTTGCCAAAAAATAAAAGGATTAAAACGTTTGCTAAACTTTTATTTGATTACCACCGTTTTTGATCATATATTTGTATTAAATCATTTTAAACAAAAATTGGAATAAAAAACATTTCATAGAACTCAATTATTTTTTAAACATAATTTAATAATTATTAATGATAAAAAATAAGATGTTAATCTAATTCATAATCAATTATTGAAATTAGTTGATTAGATTTGTTTTATTGAACAAATGGTTAATTTATTTTACTGTCATTTTAACTGATGATAATAATAACCGTAATTTAATAATGCAGTTTATATATTTAATAATTGTTTAATACCATAAACCGTGATATTTTCTGAGATGGTTATCATACTGTGAAACTCTCGTACGTTACAACCCTACATGGGAGAGTCCCCCACCCCAACCCAACCCAACCCAACCCAACATGGGAGAGTCCCCCACCCCAACCCAACCCAAACCTACATGGGAGAGTCCCCCACCCCAACCCAACCCTACATGGGAGAGTCCCCCACCCCCACCCCCACTGTTAAAAAAGTAACTCAGCAACTTTTACTCACATTTTAAATGAGCTACTTTTTACTTTTACTTCAGTAGATTTTTAGACTGGTATTTTTACTTGTACTTCAGTAAAAATGTATCAAAGTAATAGTAGCCTACTTTAGGTTGAATAACATTCTTCCAGTTTCACCTCTGATATTATAACAGTAAGTTACTCTAAAATAGTTATAGTTACTACAAATGACATCTTCAACAGTGTAATTAGATTAATGTAATAATTACTATCTTTATAAATATTGGTCTACATATTACTAATTACTAAATCCTATATCAACCTCAACCACTTGAACAATACAAGGAGAGACAAGAATCTGCACTTTTAATGCTTTCAAATTAACAATATAGAATTGCATGAATTATTCTTGAATTGATCAAAGTGTGTAGAGGGAGAAGGTTACATAAAAAATATACCTTTTAAAAATGTATGTTAAATCCACTATTGTTTTATACTGAATTGGTCTATAGTCTATGCAGTAGCCTATTTAATGTAATTGCATCATATTTATTTTAAATTACAGAAGAATTAAGAGTAATCCGTTTAATTAAATTACAATATTTGGATTACTTGGTAATTAATTACACCCAAGACCTTTTTTTGTCTGCCGCTGTTACCATGGTGACTCATAATATCTGC
>CM070821.1:34090845-34113718 GCA_036326025.1 Chrosomus eos
TGTAAATGTAACTGTTGTATAACCAATATTAGAGCAGTGATGTGTGAACTAAATTTAGTGTGTTACAGTGAAGTTTTGAATATTTTTCATAATATAAAATGTGCAAAAGCAGTGTAGTATGACCAGTGGGTCACCATTGATGTGTAAGCTGAATTGGGTGGCACTAGTTTGTAACATTAAAGTTAATGACTATTTTTGTATTTTTGAATATGAGTTGATGCTGTAGTCGTTTTTGGGGCAATATTGCACTTTACAGATGGACCTCTAGCACTTGTCTCTCAGCCGCATGCACATAAAGATCAATTTAGCCTATATTATAAAGCTCGTTTTGAGGAGAATTGGGTTGTAGCTCGTTGTCTAGGTTACTCAGTAACCGTTACTGTGATTGTAAATAGGTGTCATTTGTGTTTTAACAACGTTTAGCTCAAGAATATTGATCCGGGAAGTTCGAATAGCCTATTTGAATATATTGCCAGCTTCACTGAACTCCTTGACCGCATTTCTTTATATTCGAGTCCAAGTTCAAACACTATAAAACGCTCCATTAACGTACGGAGCTCTGAAGCACTGCCAGCGGGACATTAAACAGGAAGTGTCTGTCCGAGCTCACAACAGGTTTTGCGTGCGAACGCAAATAACTTTGCGAGGGAACGCAAAACTTTTGCGTGGGAACGCAAATAACTTTGCGAGGGAACGCAAAACTTTCGCGTGGGAACGCAAATATCTTTGCGAGGGAACGCAAAAGTTTTGCGAGGGAACGCAAAGTTTCTCGGGGGAACGCAAAAGTTTTGCGAGGGAACGCAAAAGATTAAAAAAATAATAATTCTCCCATGCTAAAAAATGTTTCACCACCACGTCCCTTTAGGGGCTCCGTAGTAACCCAACCACAAAAAGAACTACAAAATCGACTGCTTTACGCCAAGCGCTACAATAGTTATTATTTCGCTAATAAAGCACATAACATATTAAAGTGTCTTTGGTGTTAACGCAGGTATGATTTCATTGATAGGCGACGCATGGACATGGTCTGTGTCCTAGTTAATACTGCATATATCTCTGGATTTAAACATTCCTAGAAACATTTGGGATAGTGTAAGTACACAAATCAACAAAATATATAGCATTGTTCTAGTGATTTTTGGATATTTAGGACATCTCAATTCTCTAATTCCACCACGAGGAACAAAGAATGAGGAAGCTTCCTGAGGAGTCATGAGAGAGGATAGACAGGTGTATACTTCCCTTGCATCCTAAGGCGGTGGGGCTAAGACATTAGGGGTGGGAGAAAAAAAAATCGATACAGCATAGTATCGCGATATTTTATGTGGCGATACTGTATCGATACACGGGCGCCAAGTATCGATCTTTTTGTGCAATATTTAATTCTAAAATTATCTGTTTTACTTTCCGGTTTTCTTCATTGGTTTCTCTATTTTTCACTGCTTGAGAACATGGGTTTAATCTGAAATCGCCCCCTAAACCCTCATTCACTAGGTAAAGCCTATTCCCTAGGTTAGTCCACTATACTGTTCACTTGAAGGAGTGAATGAAAACGAGTGAGCGAATTCGGACAGCCGTTGAGCGTAAGCTGTACACGTTAATGCAGTGCAATGTGGGACAGAGACGCGATCTGACACGCGTCCCATTTTCTCACAAATGTTCATTTAAGACGTTATTTAAATCATTTAAGACTGCTCTTGAGGACATTTGACAAAACGGACATTTTGGCATAATTTGTGTGTGTAATGATTTGTTCAAGCCCGAAAGAGAACTCGATACTGATGCGCGTCTTTCTGTGGGTCGTGTGTGTGTGTGTAATACTGGCAGGATTGAACGGATACTGCGTAATTGCATTAAAATAATGTTTGTTCTTGCGGTGCCACAGTGGGCAAGTGATGAAACCGGTGTTGCGACTGAACACCGTGTAACACCGACTATCGTAGCAAGCCTAGAGCTCACCATTCATGTGACCTAGGTCTCCTATTCAGAGAATAATTACGTCCTGTCCCGTGTCCTGAATGTTCAAGGACAAGTTTTCAAGTTTTTGCACTTCAGTTAATGTGTAGAAGATAATGTTTACAGAATTAAAGGGTACCTATCATGGAATTTTGAAAATTACCTTTCATGTAGTGTGTAACATAGATCTAAGTGAACAAAAACATCCTGCAAAGTTTTAAATATGAAAGTTCACCGTATACAAAGTTATTGTCTCTCAAAAGTAAGAGTCGACTCTGAGTCGCTGATATGAATCGATAGACGAACGATGCATTTTCTCTAACTTTCGTACGTCACTTGTACAAGTTATTTGAATTCGACACGCCCACTCAGTGCGCGCGCCGAGCAGACAGAGAAACCTGACAACAACATGTCGACGAGACTCTGTTCTGAAGTGCGAATCAAAAGCAAACTTTTTTTTTCACTGCCCAGGGACAAGCATGTGAAGACTCAGTGGCTAGAGTTTATATTTACAACTATACCACACAAGTATAGCCACCTTGAGCTGTGTTCGCGTTATTTTAATGACGATCGCTTCACAAACACAAATGCTTTCAAGTGTGAATTCGCGAGTCGCCTGATACTGAAGGAACGTTCAATACCAAGTTTATTTGGATCAGCTTCCTCCTCCGAATCACAACCTGTAAGTACTATTAATAATTGTTGCTTTTATGTGTGTGTGTGTGTGTGTGTGTGTGTGTGTGGTGTGTGTGTGTGTGTGTGTGTGCGTGCGTGTGTGTGTGTGAGAGAGTGAGAGTTACGCTCAGCAGCTTCTAGGTCTCCAATGTCATTTTTTTTGTTTTTTGAAATATGTGAAATTATGTGAAGCGTATTGTAGTACTGCAGTGCTTTATCAATATGTTTAAGCTTTGGGTTAACGCAAAATATAACTGACTGCGTCATCTGACCAATCACCGCCGATTAGCGTCACGTAAAGGAGGGGTTTGGACAAATGAGTCGTCAAACGAATCATTAGGGAGTCGGTGAGCAAATCAGGTAAAAATAAATGCATATCATAAGACAACAAAAGTGTTTTTTGTCATTGCATGCATGTAAAACTGTTGTTGGGGACTCCCAGAACATTATTAGGAACATTTTAAATGCCATAATAGGTGCCCTTTAAATGTGACATTTAATTAAAATGAGTTGAGCAGTCTTATTTTCCTCATTTTTTGTAATGCCTTTGAATAATATGGGGAACATGAATCGCAATACTTGCTGTATCGCAATATATTGAGAATCGCAATAATATTGAATCGTGGCCCAAATATCGCAATACTATCGAATCGTCACATTTTTGCTGATTCCTACCCCTATAAGACATGAAGAAAAAAAGCAAGGATGCACAAATAAGAAATGAGACTCACTCACTGTGCATTCAAGCACAGAGGAAGCCTCCAGAACTGAGATTCAGATATGCTAATGACCGCTTTGTTTACGGCACTCGCTGTAAGAGGTAGACCAATCACAACAGACTGGGCCATCTAACAAATCAGAGCAACCTCTCGGAAAAGAACCGAATCCTTTATCAAACCTTGTAAGACACTGTGCGAAAAGAGGTGATGTTGTAATTTGAAACACTAGTGGCACTTTATTATGAGGAAGTTAAAAGTGAAGTATAGTTTCAACTTATCTAGTGCCACCAAATAGAATTGCAACTGACCTGATCAAACAACTGATGCTGAGCCAGATATCCCACTCCATTCTCCGCCTATGAGGAAATAACCAAAAATAAAAGACAACTTTACAGCTTCTCTAGGCAAAAATATTTTTTAAATGTCTCTTACAATGAAATTTGCCTTACGGTTCCTATAATGTAGCGGTCTATGAAATCATTCACTGTAATGAGCTTTTGTGACCACTCTTCATCAGTGTACTTGGATCCCACTTCAATAGGTACCGTCCGGCAGCCAGCGACAGTTCTTAAGTAGTCTATGCTTAGAAAAAGAGAGAACAGTATGGTAGTGTGCAGATGTTTTAAAGGATAAAATCTAAAAATGCATATTTTATCAGTACCTCCATGGATGCTCTGTGAAGGCCGGCCAGTGGTCAGTAATTCCCTCTATAATCACAGGCCGTTGAGGATCCAGGAAAACTGATCTGAAGCGCTCCAGGGATGGGCACTGTATTCTTAGTACTTCTTGAGCAGGGTTTATTACAGGCTCGGACACACAGTCCCGTTTCATTTTCTGTTTGAGAGAAACTTTATAAGTGAATAGTGTATGGCTGAATAATGTAACACTGATACAAGGAAGCCAAGGAATTCCAAAGCATTAGAACAAGTTTTCCAAAGTAGCATGACATGATTTAGCCAAATAGAACAGATCCTGGATCAACATCTATTGTTAGTTCTGGAATATTCTTTATTATTATTAAACAATAACAGACCAAACCCTATCGAAAACATGAGAGAAAAAAAAGACCTCACCCCCACCTTCTTCTGCTTGCCCGGTTGGGTCAGTATTTCAGTTATAGAAGTTAAATAATATATTGTGAATGTATAATTTTAAAATTTAATGTAAAAAAAAAGCACACATTTGATCACAATTTTCAATAATAGCTAAAACTTGATAAGTTATAATTATACAAGGAACTCCAAGACTGCCATAACTTCATAAATGCGTTTGCAGGAAAATAATAACATTCATGACAAAAACATTACTGATTGGTTTGCAGTTTTAAAAAGTTGACCCAGGAACAGTGATGATAACTTTTTTAATTTTTTTTAAATTCTCGTTAATTTAAATTAAAGCTAGAATCAAATAAAATATAAATATTAAATGAGAAAAATTACATGCAATTTTTAAATGAAAATGATAAATATTGCATTGGCAACTAACTGAAATAAAACAGTTGAAGTACTACACATGCTACATTTACTAAAACTGAAAATTCAAAGCTAAACAAAACTATAAAAAAGCTAATAAAAAAAGACAAAAGCACATAGGCTAAATTACAAAAATAAGCTGAAAGTTTATTTTTAAAAACAAAACATGTACTATCTGTAAACAAGCTGTCACACAAATGATTACCCTTCAGTAAAGATGACTTCACCTTTGAACAGGGTTCTTCACTCCTCTCTTTGTTTGGACTCTTCATTTTCATTCTTAAGATACCGACAAGTCTTTGTAGGATGTTGTCCATGATAGCAGCTCCCATTAACAAACTCATGTCACATGTCTTAATGGCCTCCTGGATGTTGTATTGTGATGGATTAGTATGACACAAACTTAAGACTTTGAATAAGCAGCCATAAGAGTAAACTCTCCTCCACTCCTTGTCCACATCTCTCCATGTTCCAGTGTTAAGCTTCTCCCAGGAATAATCTAGAATGACTTGGGCTCTTTCAGCTAAAGCTGGGCGATCTGATGCACGGTACAGCTGATCTCTGGCCAGCTCGAGAACATTCAACACACTGGATTCAATCTTTTCACTAAATTCAAGAGGGAATTCAGACACTGTCGAAGGCAAAACAGCGCGAACACCAGGCCAGATTGAAGCCATGAGCAGAAGACACTTTTGCAGATCACCTGTAATTGATTTCTAATGGATGATCTGGTGAAAAGCGGCCATACAAATTTCAAAGTTCACATGCTTGGGAGAGAAACAACTAGGCTACCGCTCATGGTATATTACACGTCATATTTGTTACAACAAACAATTAACAGCGCTTAAGAAATGTTCACAGCTAGCGTCAACTACGTGATAAATGTGTAATTTATGTAAAAACAAGAGGCATTAAAGCGAAAGACATTAACGTTTCCATGTACGCAGTGTGCTCTGTTTTAATGTCCGGCTAGAAACACAGAATACAAACAACGTTCCGCTCAGTGTTGCCAGATTGGAAATGTCCTGTACCAGACGCTCAAAATGATTGCACACGAGTCAAACGTACAGAAACAGAATACAGTTTATCTTGACAAACAACTTGACAAACAAACTTTATTGCTAAACTATCGAACTCAGTTGGGAACCGTAGCGGCAGGAACGTTATGCTCGTGGAGAGAGAAGAGAGAGAGAGAGAGAGAGAGAGAGAGAGAGAGAGAGAGAGAGAGAGAGAGAGAAGAGGAGGAGAAAGAGAGAGAGAGAGAGAGAGAGAGAGAGAGAGAGAGAGAGAGAGAGAGAGAGAGAGAGAGAGAGAGAGAGAGAGAGAGAGAGAGAGAGAGAGAGAGAGAGAGAGAGAGAGAGAGAGAGAGAGAGAGAGAGAGAGAGAGAGAGAGAGAGAGAGAGAGAGAGAGAGAGAGAGAGAGAGAGAGAGAGAGAGAGAGAGAGAGAGAGAGAGAGAGAGAGAGAGAGAGAGAGAAGAGAGGACGGCCGAGGAGACGTAAACGTGAGATGAGATGGAAGACGTGCCTAACACCGTGTTCATGTTCTCCTCACAATCATGACGGTGGATGTAGGATTCACACACAGCCAGATCAATGAGTATAGAAGTCATATGATTTCATCGACTATCCTTTGGAGTGTCACCAAAATTCTGAAATGATCATGGTTGTACTGAGGTCAAAATGATTACCGTACAAATACGATAATTATCGTACGTTTGGCAACATTGGTTTCACTCATGTAACGCATTGCGGTGTTGTCAGATAAGGGTTTAATTAGGGTGACCAACTGTCCTGTTTTCCCAGGACATGTCCTGTTTTCATATAACAATATAACAAATTTCTATCCATACAGAGGAGGCATAACCTACTTTAAATGTATTGAAATTAATAAGGTTTCTTTGAGTAAACTTCGAGTATCATTCGAGTAGGCCTATCTGTTTGCCGGGCCGAGTGTCCTGTTTTTTCAGGACAAAATATGGTCACCCTAGTTTAATAATAAAAAAATATATATTCGAGAACTAAGAAAATATGTTGATCCAGGGTTTGTCCTTTTTGGCTAAATATGATATGTCATGATGCTACTTGTTTTGTTTGTATATGGCTCAGCTAAGTTAAACAGGCCAATAAGAAACTATTACCTATTATTCCTTTCAATCATACTACGTCTCATTAAAACGTCTACAAATTTATAAAACTGATCAGAGATCAGGTAAAACCTGCATGATTCATCATGGTTTCTCAGAATGAACCCAGAACATCCAAATCTCAAATCATTTAATCAGTTTCCCACTCTTAATGTAAATGAAATTGCTCCTTTAGCTGTAGTCTGTATGGTAAAGAAGTTGTGAAACCCCATTTTCTGAAATGCTTCTCTGTGTCCATTCTACAATTGATGATACCATTTGCTCAGGATGTGATCAACCCAAATGGTGAAGAAACAATATACATTGATTTTCTTCTTCTCTATGATAATTAAGCCATTTGGGGGATGAGCTCATTCTAAAATATACTTTGGAGTGTAATCTGGGTCGAGTAACATTTATTTCACTATTGGTACAGGCAAATCCTAATGGCAACTCCTAACAGCCGAGGTTGTTTCCAGTACATGCAACGTGTTCAATGCATGGGAAGGAGGTATCTAGTATAAAAGTTTTGTAAGAAGAACTATTGTTTATTTATCTGAGGTTTTCCATATGCAAAATGGGCATTTAGTAGGTATATCAGTCATGACCTTTTGTTAAGCCGATGGTGTATTATGTAAAATACTCAAATCTATTAAATAATTAATTCGTAGCTACAGCTTTCATGAGATGCCCTGTGAAGGGCTAAACAATGATCTGAAGCCATAAGCCTCAATAAATATTGAAATAAATGTTATAATACACAATATATTTAAATATTGTACAATAATAGTTTTTGTTAGAAAAACAATGATTAGCTATGTGTTCACATTACCTTCTGCTCCTGAGTCAACAGGCATTTTTACAAACTAGGCCATGGATTGGATGTTGGACATGTAATACAGCGGTCTCTTTTAGATCAGCATTGCAGCAGAAGTGAAATATGGAGCAAATATTAACCGCTAGAATTGGGAAGGACACTCTTTGATGCGATAATCCATTTTGTGTGCTACTTAAATGACAGCATTTGTTTGGTTTTTAATTTACCCTTGATTTCTCCCATGGCCATTGAGCAGACTGTTCTGTGGAAAAGAGCCAGCTGTTGAAGAATCAGATGTTTGCGCAGCTAGATGATCTGTGAAGGAGTGTGTTTAGAGGGGCACAGTGAGGTTTTACATGAGATTTTAATAGTGGTGAACACTGCAGTTGTTACCTTCTGTGTATGTGTGTCTGCATTGAAAACGTAAGGCGGAGAATCTGAACAATTCACGTTAATTGAAAAATGCAGCTTGTCCCCTACAAAAAATATATATTTTTATATGGTACAGTTATACATTTTGAATCAGACATTTTCATGCCCCCCCCCTTCAAATACTTTGCATATTTGAAATTTAATTTCTTTAGAAACTCAACAGTCTATTGTTCTGTTTACAGATGAAAACTGTTCCATACAAAAGAAGAAAGCAATCTTGATCTAACCAGCACAGAAAGAAATGTGGTTGGCCTGCACAACAACATAAGATTGAGTAAGAATCTCTAGCTTGCGAAACAGACCACTCGCTGGTGCTCAGCTGGAAGCATCATTGAACAGCACACACACCAAACACCAGCTGCAACTTTAAACAAGGACACTCTGAGACTCTTTAGACAGAGTTTCAAAGAAAAAGCCATGTCGCATCTAAGAAAAGGTTGGTTAGATGGAAAAATAACTTTTATTAATGGATGGCAAATGATTAGAAAGCATGTTAAAATGGATTGATGAATCCAAGTTTTAGTATGGATGAGTCATTGATAGAAAGAAAGAAGAACAGCATTCATTTGAAAAAATGAACAGTTATCAGTAACACAAAAAAATATTGTATATCTATATTTTTAAGCAATGAATAAAAACATAAAAAACAACTAATGCAAGTTTTGGATCAGTATGTGCTTTTTAAAAAAAACAAAACTTTTTTTCAGCATGCATGGACACATTAAATTGATCAAGGCATTTGCAGAATATTTTCTATTCCAAAAGAAATGCTGTTCTTCAGAACTTTTATCAAAGAATCCTGCTTCTTTAAACATTGATAATAGCAAGAAATGTTTCTTGAGCATCAAATCAGCATTTTAGAATGATTTCTGAAATATCATGTGACACTGAAGACTGGAGTAAATGATGCTCAAAATGAAGTTAACATAAAAAACATGATAATATGAACATAGTAAAACTATTAATATTACTATTTTACTACTTAATATTATTACTACTATATAGTAATATATTTCACAATATTGTGTTTACTCTATTTTTGATAAAATAAATGCAGCCTTGGTGAACATAAGAAAACACTGTATAAAAAATTATAAATTAAATGAAAATATTTTGAACAGTGTATGTCCAAAAACAAGGCCTGTCACAAATCACACGTGCTTTATGCTGATGATTAATTGTTATACAAGTAATTGTGTTTAATGTTTAATTCAGTTTTGTTCATGTCACTTAAAGTATAAGACATACGTATTTTATACGTGGTCTAAAACAGTCTTTTTTAAAAATCTTTGGCAAAATGTGTTTGAAATTGAAAATGATTAATCAACCGTAATTTTTCGATCTAATCACAATTATTTGAGCTAACCGCGATAAAAGACAAAAGCAGCATGTAGGCTATATAAAACCATTTCTATTTTCATATGCCTGCGGAATTTGTTTTAAACACTTTAGACATTTGTTTTGTCAACCTCTTGTGCAAGTTTAGATTCCCAGTGTAGATTTTAGAGTACAAAAACAATGTGTCGACATTTATATTTATGAGGAAGTGTGCAGCATGTGGCAATGGTGAGTGATGAAATGGTCACGGGCATTTTTCTAAGTAAAAATGCATTGCGTAACAATTCAATTGCCGACCCAATGTGACCTCATTCACGCTTGGTGTTGGGGTCTGTAGAAAAACACGAGTCGTACTGTGGAGCAGACACTTGTTTAGCCCTGGTTTGTAGGAGGCTGGATTGTCTCTGCTGGAGAGGAGAATGTATTATTCAAATGTGGCTCACACTGTGGGGAGGAAGGGGACGAGGAGGGGATGTGTTGAAGGTCGAGGGCCTGCTGATGATGATGGTGGCTGTCCGTAGGCTGTCAGCACTCACATCACCTGCTGGCTGTTTTCCCAAGCACACTTCAGCACTTCACCTTCCTCATGCCTTAGCCTCATCCGGCAGGCCAGGCCAGAGTTCAGCCTCCTGGAGTGGTGTGGTTGGCTCTAAATCTTTATTGAAGATTTCATAAAAAGAGGTTTTTGCAATAGGCTTGAAGAGGTCATTAATGGAATAGATATTGGAGACATTATTAATCGCTTTATTCAGCATAGTGCGATGAAAAAAATACAAGCGTGCTGTTATAAATTCAGGGATTATGTAGCAAGTCTGTTCTAATTTATCATTTTTTATATATGTATGAAATATTGCTGTACTGGATTTTGTTGACATATTTGTGTGAGGCACACAAGCAATTGAGAGAATATGGGGAATGCGTCTTATAATGTATTTGTATGTATTGTTCCAAACCTTAACCTTAGTCATAATAGCATACCAATTCACGGTTGTTACCGTTGTGGATAGTTGCAGGGGAACAAAGGGAGCTCAAACAAGAGTATACATAAAAACATATTGAATGTTCATGTGTAAAGCATGGTGATGAATATTTTTGTGATATATTAAACTCATATAAAATATAGCAGCATTGTAAAAATTGCCATGATTTGAATGCAGTTTTTATTTGGATGTTGAGTCTTCTGAAAACTGCATCTGAAGTTGTTTGATCCCTCCCTGACATGTGACTTATTATTTTCGCATTTATTCAAATGTTTTAATCAAATATAGGTAAGTATATATAACTTGAATGTTTATTTTTTTTAAATGAGTGCATTTAAGTTAGAATGATTAAGTAAACTTTGCTTTTGCCTGATGTTTATAAGTTTAGTCCTGGAATTTCACTCATGGGTTGTGAAATGAACTGTGTCCTAAGCATGTCAGCCAGGCAGGAGATGATCTTTGTGGTCGTAATCAATTTAAGGTTAATACCGGCATGACACCTATTTGGCCTCCTCTGTGCCAGTGCAGCAACCGACAGCATTAGCAGCATTAGCACTGCTGCCAGGCTCTTTTCCAGGGCATCAGGGCAATGTGAAGTGTGACCGTAAACAGCACCTTCCCAGGGGCTCACAATACCAAGTCACCAAGCCACCCGAGTGGGGAAGTAATCGCCTCCATTATGCTCTAGGTGCTTCGGAAAAAAGCAAAAGAGGAAAAAAGGCAAACAGCCCTGCAGTTTGTGTTGCCGCGGATCAGAATCCAATTAAACACTGTTTAGTTCTACATAAGCCGCCAGTCATAGCCTGTTGACTCATGAAATTAATGCATTATTGTGGCACAAAAGAAACCAGTGCACTAGAATGCACAGCATTTCCTCAGGCTGCATTCTAGACAAATTGACATAGCGTACATACCTGGCAGATGTTAACACCAAAGTGCACACTCAATGACATAAACAACGCCATATTGATAATCCTAATCACGTGCCAGAATTGACTTTTTCTTTTTTCATTTTTTTGTCCCTCGATTGTCTAGTCCTGTTGTCTAGGTTCTTTTTTTGAGATGTTTGATGGAATCCATCCCACTATGTTGGGATGCATCCCTGTGCTCCTTCCACACTGCAGCTAGTCAATGTAAATAATGACCACTGCAGTGCCCCTGTGCATCTTGAAGGCAATTTATGAATGCGGAAAAACTATTAAAGGTTAAGGGTTGCAAACTTCTACGGTTGTTCCTATAATGGACATGGGAGATGCCCTGCGGAGGTGACAAATGAAGGTCCTAAAGTTAAACACACTGTGAAATCACAAAAAGAAAAGCTTTAAATGAGTAAACAGCATTCATGAACCTCGTCTTCTTATCAACAGATACACTTTCAATGCAAGGCCTATTTTCTTTTCTACAAAGAGCTATAAACGTGCAACATTTATAACAAAGAATAGAAGAATTGCCAAGTGCAGTAAATGATAAAACTATTTGTCAAGTCAAGTCACCTTTATTTATATAGCGCTAATACAATACAGATTGTTTCAAAGCAGCTTTATAGTGATAACAGGAAAATGATGCAATGATGCGAACAGTGGCAGTTCTCCTCTGGCCAACGAACAAACAAAGTTGCGATTATGATTCAGGCTGCATCACAAGTCAGAAATTAGATTGTGGATCAGTAGCATTAAAATATTCATCCATTATCTTTTGCTTGAAGAATGAATTCATCATGCCGGTATGGAGCCGAAGCTGGTCATGGGTCTGTGCGGAGGACTTGTCTGGTTCTTGTGGTCTTTACTGAGGATCTGTCCTGATGGCTACCATGTCGACAAGGCCTTCACGAGATTGTCTAGTAAATAGGATCTTTGCTTACATTCAGGGCAGCGTTGTAGTCGTGTCTAGGCGCAGGTCCACCATCTACGGAACGGATTCGTCTGACTACGGTAACCTCTGGATAAGGATGAGACAGACCGACTATATTAGCGTAGATGCAAATGTTTATGGAAAGTGTTCCCGTTTCCAGTTGACCCAATTTATGCAGCCATTTGTGCTACAATCCAGTCAGTTTATTATTACGAGAATAAATTAAAATAGTATGATAACAAATACCAGTTTACAACATCAAGCGCATAGCAAATAAGCGGATGACGCCCACACTCGCGTTAAAAATAAGGGTGGATAAACCAAGATTTGTTGGGTAGCATAAGCAGTTAGCCCATGCTGGTAGATGTTGTAATTATAATCATGTGGCAAAAAGTAGTTTTTCCATGGAAAATGCTGGAGACCGGAAATGCAAGCTCATGCAAAGAATTTCTGCCAGGGTCTTATTTCTGCGAGATACGAGGATGGAAAAAAAGCATAACAGCTAAGTTGGATCATGTGTGCCTTGATATCAAATTGCATTACAGCCTTGACGTCATTGAATTTCGTTCACAGTTGTGTGACAGCCAATCACTGTTTGCGTATACCATAGAAATGAATGAAAAGTGCCAAAGGTAAACCAAATCACACCAGTTGTGCAATTTTCTGTAAATTTTTTGTGTGTGTAAAACCCTAAATATAGATCAATCCAGAACAAATTTTTAAGAGCAAACATGTTGAAGATTAGCCGGTGAAATGTCGATTTATTAAACGATAAGCTACTTCCTCACAAAAGCAGTTTATTCAGCATAGTGAAGCCTCTTCTCCATTGACATCCATAAAAAAAAAACAGATTATTGTCTCCTTCCCTGTGTACCGCAGTGTTAGAAGGCGTTACACTTTTTTTCTGCTAAAGTTGCAGGCTTGCTTTCAAGTGGCAAATTTTGCATTTCGGCACATTCCAATGTTTAAGTTTGGTGAAATCTGACGTATTCGTATTTTATAGGGGTGGACCCTCATGCTTACTTTTGTTTCTAAAAATTGAATGTTTTTACGATTCACATTGTACGAATTCATGCAAAATTGCCACCTTGTAACATAGTTACGTTTTCTCTCATATGTATGCTGAAATGTGAATTTCTATGTTTACTGTTGGTTACATCACATGACATTAATTTGAAACTTTTCAAAGTACTTTAAAATTTCGGAACCAAAATGAACACAAAGATTACACTAATTTGCCACATTGTTTTTACACTAGATTTTTTTCATTTATCCTTTTTTTCTTACGTAACTGAACCAAATATAAGATGAATGGCCATGAACAAATACCATGCGGGTCTCCTGTTGTTAATGAAACTACCATTGAGATAAATAGGAATGCTAACTGATTGCTCTCTCCAGACCTCCTTGGTATAAACAGGCTTCTCCTCCTCCATACCTCACTAAACCGTGTCCCAAGGGTCAGTGTGTTAGGATAGAGGCCTCTTTTTGCTGTTGCATGGGGCACTTTTGCAAATCCAGCTAAGCAGGTGCTCAGTTTCAGTAGCCTAATGTGTGTTGAGTGTCTGAATGCCACACCGGAGCGCAGGCAGCCCTGTCTGAATCACTTTGGATCAAATTAATTCAACCAGGTGTGCCCCCACACTGCTGGGGTGCAGGTGACACCTGCTACATTCCTTTAATTAGAGGTAAAACAGCTGTTTCTGGATAGACCTATGGAATAAACCCCATCCACCCGTGCTCCCATCGGAACGTCTCCTTTGAATCAAGATGCATGAAGTATAGCGACATTTGACTCGCCATCGTGAGAGGGACACGCGCTGGACATAGAGGAGACTCATGCATAATAAGGGAAGATCTAGGACATTGCCAAGTGGTAAATGTTTTCACGTCAAGGAGATTTGGGTTCGCAGTTCTACTGAAGTCTCAGTTTCATATCACACGTTTCAGGATTTTAAATAGGCTACTTCAGAGAAGGACAATGATTCAGATGATTCGGCTCTGAATTAACGTGGAGGTGAGATAGAGAGAGATGGTTTGACAGGTTGTATCTGTAGCAGTTGCTGACTGCAAAGAGAAAGTCATGAATAGCCACTGACTCAGAGTGACTGGACTGTGGCCAGTCCTAATGGCAGAGCAACAGGGGGATTTCATTCACACTCAGAGTAACAGCAGGGGAAATCCCATGAGACACTGGGGGGAAGGAATGGTTTAAGAGAGCTTGGATGGTGCTTCGCAGTGACAGAGTGCTCTCTGTATGGGGTCCAGGTCTCTTGTGAGGGTCAGTAAGCTTTAATGGGTGACTTAAGGCCTGTTCACACCAAGACGAATGTTTGATAAACATTTCAATTGAATGAACGGTTGTTGATGTGTCTTTTTTTAAAGTAGAGTTGTTCTCATTTATTTTCCATTGCACTGCGAATGAAGCTTATAAAGCCAACTTAACATTTCACCATTTAGGACACTTGGACAGTCAGCTGTTACGACTTGGTGGCGTTCAAGAACAGAATTTTGCTTAGCGACTGAATATCAGAGGGAAGGACTCTGTTTTGTCGCTCCTCTTGTATTTGGTGTTGTTTGATAAACACCATCGCGAATGCAAATATCTGAATGCCGAGGGGCAAAATGAAAACTACAATTCACTCTCTGACAATAGGTGGCGGTATTATTATTATTTTTTTTACAGTCTATGGTAAATACGATTTGAATACAATTTTTTACAGATTGAAAAATTGAGCAGCAATTTGTGTACCGGAGGAAACAAGGTATTTGTTGCTTTTTTTTGTAAGCGCTACCTGTTGTCAAAGAGTGAAAATGCATTTGAAATTGTGACAAATTGCTTGTGAAAATCAGACCGGACTTTTGTTATGGTGTGAACAGGCCTTGTAGAAAGGAGTAGGGCATCACCGAGCCGTTACTTGCCATTGTTGTGGTTAGAATGAGTTTTAAGCTTTGAATTCTTCTTCTATCATTATCTACCAGCCAGTTATGGGACCTAATATATGCTGTCTCAAGAAATTAATTGTCTTCAGCAGCACAGCTACATGCACAGTTATTTCCTAGCAGTGAGAACAATGAGTTATTACAATAGGCTATAGCTTGTTCCTAATAAGTCAGTTCTTTTTCCTATTTTCAATTTTGGTGGAAATGTAATGATCTGCTTTCATTTTCATTATGGTAAATGAACTGATTATTTGCTGTGGAATGCAATGATATCAATAATGAGAAACAAAAACAAAGCTGTTCCAATGTTTTCTCTTTTTTTCAAAGGGTGGATTTAGGACAAAACTGTTAATGGAGTTTGGTGCAACTCTCAACACGACACACACATGTGGCCAGCAGAGGGCAGTAGTGTGGCAGCTATGCCACCAGACCCTGTGGCTCAGCATGCATTAGCAAATGTAAGCAGAATGGAAAATGATCTCCCATTTTACCCACATGCTGTGGGTATGGGTGGTGGGTTCTTATCATCTTTACATGTATGAAGTCTATTTTCAACTATTTAATTTCCTGTCACACTGAATCCAGTGACGGTGAACTGATTTATAATAGCTTCGCTAAGTAAAAAAATACAAAATGGTATGTGAGGTTCAATAAGCCTCTTTCAGCAAAATACCTTAGAGAAATTCAGACAGAACATGGCAAAATAAAATTGTATAGGATATGTGTAGTGACCTTCTCTTAGAATATCACTACGACTAATTATGTCATTCCATGTATTTCCAAATCATCAGAATGGTTGTATATAATGCATTGCGCATTATATCACAAAACAATATACATCATTATTTGTTCTTTGCTATTGTGTCCATCTATCTGTCGTGAACGCAAACATAGCACGTAAGCACGATTAACACGCAACACAATCTATCACGTTTTCCATGCATCCTTTTTCCTTCTTGATCAGAACATACTGTACATGAAAGCTGACAGTAGACTGATCACATGACGTCCACTCAGTCTTTACTTTGAGAGCTGCTGCATCAAGTCGTTTTAAAATTTGCATAAACTTTTCTAAACTTTAGTTGCCAGCTCTCGTTAAAATCAGCTTGTTTAGGGCGGTTCTGTCCCTGCCTTGTGAACGAGTCTTTATACTGTTGTTTGCTATTGCTGTGATGTCTTGGGAGTGACAGGTTGTCCCGCCTCCACGCCAGTAAACACGTCATCAGAGAAGAGAAGCAATGTTGCCGCAAGAGGGAGAGGGAATTTATTCTGGTGAAAGATTACATGAAGTTAAAATAATGATGTGCAATAAAAACTGCAATACTACATAGAAAATAAGAAATGTCCATTTTGATCTTACAGTGACTTTAACAGAGACATTATTAACACAGGGTATTAGCGTAGTGCGTCACACCCTTGCTCCACTTCAGTTCAACAGAATTCACAAATAACGGCAACATTCATTATACGCGCATATGTCCCACGAGGCTTTGTTATGCAACTCCGACTGAGCCAGCATTGCCTACATTCCCTCACAGAGAACTCCCTTTCTAGTGAACACCTGGCATAAGGACTGCAAAAGATGGCTTGTGGCAGTTTGCGAACAAACAAAACCTTTTGGGTGTGTGGGCGATATGACCTTGGGACACATGCCCATTTTCCAACTGGGTCAGCAGTTACCTTCACTCTTCTCCAGCTCAAGAATCACATGCCCTGGGTGGATGCCTTTCCCGTCTTCAGGCTGCACGTGGGAGGGGAAGCGTTTGTGCTTGTTTGCCGTGGGAGTGAGAGATTGATAATTCTTCTGGCACCTGTGACCTGCCTCGCTTTCTGCCGCTGCCAGCTGCCTGGTCACATCACGGCCACATGAGGAAGATGCCCTGTGACAGAACAGTCAAGTTTTACAGCAAACACTGTTCTAGGCCACTTATTCTACTCATGTTTCTGAAAACCTCTTCAGTCGTGCGACGTTATTGTGAACGTAGGTGCAATTCCGGCTGTCGAGTTCTGCCGGATGAAGCCGGGTCTCGTTTGGACCCCAGCGCAGTTGAATCTTATTAGTTGTGCTTGACTCATGTGTCAGTAGACTGCGGAATAATGGCGCTGAATCCCACTGGATCATTTGAATGCTGCTCATAGTGTCGTACGCCCAAGTACACCTCTCTATGTATCACTGAAGTGTGAGCATCTACATTTGAGTATATCAAAAACAAGGATTAGCATGGTTGGTTGATTGATTTGATTGATTGCACACAGTGGTTTAAATCATATTACAGACTTTGTGCTGTGCGGAACTGTAATGTTCAATGTGTAACTTTCACACAAACATGTTTTAAAATCTTATGATGTCAAAAAAAGTAGTTGATATTGATGAATATTGTAGTACTTATTCACTGATTCTCTTTCAAGCATAGGGAAGCTGTAAGGGGACATAAAAAAAACAAACAAAAACAGTTGATTTTTTCCAAATCTTTTTAAATGTTACATACTAGTAAACGCTGCAACAATATTTTTAAAGTATAATTTCAAACTGATATAAGCTAAATGCTGAGAAGATATGGATTTTAAAATTTCAAAATGACCATTAATGATAATGCAAACATTAGCCATTAAAGACTTTATTAATTACTAACTGGTACAGCAAACAAGTGTCTCTGGAACTGTGTATGGATTCTGAGCATGCTCATTGAAAAATCAAATGCATGAATTATAAGAAATTATAAAATTTAATATAAATGTAACTATAACTGTTCTCATAGGTCTTAATGAAATATATTTATAGAATAGTAATACTTATAGATACGTATAAATTGAGCAAAAATTCATTATAAGCATGGTCTTAGAAAGTGTTACCAAAAAGGGTTCTGAAAGTGATTCCAATGATTTCATAGCCTGTAATACCAGACTCTGCTACTTTACTTTGCTTGTACACAGAGTCTGGAATAGCATAATAGAGAAGTGTTTTCTCTCTCGCTAGGGGCGCTTGTCTGAAGTTTAAAATCATTGGTTACCCGTAAGACAATCAGATAAGTTTATTTATGACGTTTATGCGCCGACACAGCCGCATCGAACCACAGACATCATGCATCGAACTCAAATCTATGATTGAACTTCCACTGTAAACCTGCTGTAAACAGTTGATGATGCGAGCGAAATACACTCTTCTTGTTCTGGCTTCAGTTTGAAAAACCCCAGAATGTTCTTCATAACAGAGCGAATTGCATCCCGTGTCTCGTTTCCCATTTCCACGGTCGTTTCGGTTTTCGATTTCTCTAACCTACAATGTAAAACTCGGCGCTTAGCGTCTACGTCACGGCTCTCAGCCCGCCCTCTGTTCGTTGATTGGCCCGGCTGTTTTCAGGCTGCTATCTCAGGCTGACTACAGGAGCGAAATTAAATTAGCGGAAGTAGGAAGTCTGACGTAGTCAGGCTAATGATTTCATTCCTCTGTGTCGTTATCATTATAGCTGCCCAGTCTAGGTTTTGTTTCTATACAAATTCCATCTTATTTAGTAGTAAACTGCTCCACTGTTTTTGGTATTGTAACACAGTCTCATCCCAAGAAGTCATAAATTGACGTCTTGGGACGTCTTTTGACCATACGTCAATATCCGCCTTTTTAGGGTACCCTTAAACGTCGGTTATATGACGTTCCTGGGACGTTGTACAACTGACGCTTTACCTTTAACGTCAGTTAGGTCACAGGGGAGGTTTAGTGGTAGGTTTAGGTCTGCGGTAGAGTTAGGATCCGATAACGTCATCTAACCGACGTTTAAGGGTACCCTAAAAAGGCGGATATTGACGTATGGTCAAAAGACGTCCCAAGACGTCAATATATGACTTCTTGGGATGAGACGTCATGAACTGACAAACAGTTGCAGTTTTGATTGCTTAAAATTCAAAATAGTAGATAAATATGTATGGGGCAAGTTTTGAATTGGATCACTTCCATTCTATAGTGTAGAATAACCATAAAACTAAAACAATTTTTTGGGGGATTAGATTATATGAACAAGTCTGAAGGTGAAAGTGATTCATTTATAATGATTTTAACCATTCATATAATAAGAAAATGACTAGTTTTATAAATGTAGTATGTTATTTTAGTGGTAATTACTATATGCTAATGTATAAATGCTACAAATGTAAATACCTTGAGCTTTGCACATGGACAGACACATACATTTGATACTTCAATCTTTTTTTAACAACCATAATTGCTTGTGTACTAGTATTTTGAATCACAGAAAAATTGTGCCGATAGATCATTTATTCTGAACTAACATTCCCGGGAATTATGCTTGAAGCCCACTGCAAGCAGTCAAACTTTTCTACTTCTATATATCCACAAGGCTTACAAATACCATTGTGTTTCGGGCTATGGGAATAAGGGAAAGTCAGAAATGAAGCTGAAGTAATATAAGTGAACTGACTGAAGGATACCCATTTCCCCATAAGCTTCTTATACCTTCAACCTCACAGCTCTGGTATTTAATTGTTTTCTATTATCTGCCGAGGAAAGTTCCCATGGGCACTGTGTGCTGTCAGTCAATGGAATAGTTTAGCGGATTGATTCTTTGACATCACCGGTTGTGACAGATTTATACTTGCTTTCATGCTAATAGTGTGTTTTAAGATCTAAAATGGTGGAATTGCTTAAGTTTAAAACTGAACTTTTTTTCTCTTGGAAACACAGGAATGGTCTTAAATGTCAGCTAGCTCATGGATCAGACCAGTTTAGAGTATGATCTATGTGATCTCCTTAGTAGCCATGTGTATGTAGAGTGTGGTTTTAGCACACATACATTTTTCATACGGTATACTCTGAAACATACACTATTAACATATTGACAACTAAAATGTAAGCATTTTATGTAAGAAAATATTTTAGGTTCTAATTGGAATTAATATGTAGATTTTATTGGGCTTAAATAAGATGATTTAAATGTGCTATTTAACGTGTTACCTAATTTTCAGCTTGTATTCAACTCATTTCAAATTTTAAAGATTGAACTGTTTGAAGATTGAAAAAAGTTTTTTCATCATTTAATAATTATTTAATTATTTAATTTTTATTCTCAAACATATCAATGCAATAGTGGACAAAACTATATATATATTCATAATTTAAATATTTACTTTTTTATGCTTTTGAAGCTGCAAATATGTGAATTCTTTAAAATTGTAGATGTTGTTAGTACTTTAGTACTAACTTTATACAAATATACGAGATCAGGTTGCCACATCATGTCTTGAGATATATTGTATAAGAATTTGCTGGTAAAAATGGATAAGAGTTAATAACACAATCATCTGGATGTTTAAACCAGTGTTATTTCCGTTCACTAAAATTAAAACCATGAAAACATTTTCATTACTTGAAATAACTTAAACATTGACTAAAATAAAATAAAATAGTTTTTATTTTCATCTAGTTGCCACAATTTCAACGTTTTGTTTAGTCTAAACTGAAATACTAAAATAACAAATAAAAAACACTTTATCAAAGTGATAGGGGAGAGCGGGGCACAACCTAACACATTTTGGTTTTTGGCTTAATTATTTTAAAAAATAATTAAGTTAGATTCATATTTGTTTTACACAAGCAACATACACTCTCTGCTACAAATGAACACATAAAGTTTTATTCTAGGACCTAACATTTTCGTGTAGTTGCACTGAAAGTGACAGAAGTGCAAATGTTACAACTTACCCCATATGCGGGGTTAATTGTAACAGACAGAGGGGTTAGTTGTAACACTTGTGTGTAACACACATAATTCAGTACTATTTTATCTGTATAGTTTGATATTGTTTGTGCATCTGTATAGATAGATATCCATACATCCATCCCTCATCCAATCATCTTTCTATTATGGATCAATATCATGGATAGAGATATAGGAAAGGCTGCACAGTTTTGCAATAAATAAATAAATAAATAAAATCATCAAATATTGTAATTGAAATTTAATTATATTTGTGTGTGGCAGTTGCATGCTCAATTATTATTATTATTTAAAGGGTATTGCATGAAAAACAGGCTATATTTTTTAATAAATAAACAAGTGATCAATGCATAGTAAACAAAATTTTAAAATTTTAATTCCAACATTGTTTGTGAAAGCCCAACAAAGTTTAATGTGGCAAAATAAATATATAAATACTCGAACCTGAAAACTTGTGTGGCTCCCTGTTTTCATTTGATTATCATTGTACACTTGGCGGCTTAGTTGTAACACTGTGTTACAACTAACCCCGCTGTGTAAAAACATATTTTAAGCCTATAGCTAACAGTTGCTAGGAGATGCTGACATGTTTCAAAACGGTGCTGTGTTTTAGCCCACAAGACGGCGATTAAGGTAATATAAAGTAAAATTTGGTGACGTACACACCCCAGCTCAGAAACCGAAAAAAACGTACGATGAAAAAAATTACTTGCATGGTGTCAAAACACCTTTGTCCAGTATCTTCATGAAATATTATCAAAACTTTCCAAAAAATTCATGGGAGACCGTCTTCTGGCAGCGAGAGAAAAAGAGCAGAAACACAACCGGCTTGATCACTGACTAACTATGTAAACGGTCCGTGTTACATCTAACCCCGCGTTAGTTTGTGCCCCGCGCTCCCCTATAGTCATATTTTTAAAAGAAATTATAGAAATTACACAAAACTACCAAAACTAGTTTTAAAAACAAATAAAATTGAATTCAAAATATGAACAAAAACCTAGTAGGCTATATCAATGATACTAAAATAACAAACAACATTCACTGCACATTTATACAGTCCATAAAAGTAATGTCTCATCAGCCACGTCATCTCAAGTGAACCGGTTTTTGAGGATGCATGAACCTTGTCATTTCTCCTATTGTCGATATACTGTTAAACTGGAACATGGGCCTGAAAACTGTCACGATCAAACCCCTCCAGCTATTCTGAATGCAGACAATGTCTTTTACTTTCGACAGCTACTGAAAACAAAACAGCAGTGCTTTACAATGCTCTACTTGGACAGTTACTATCATCTGAATCTACAGCCGCCGTCTCAGTACGTGCCAAAGACTATTGTCTTTAAACCTCGACGACAGCACATCTCAAAAAGAAACATGACTCCATTCTGTCTTTGCAAGCACATCAAAGACACTTATCAAAGGAACTATTGCGTATACCTTCTCAGAGGAACAATGGAAATTAGGCAACAGGCACCAAAGGGGAATTACAGCGAATACTTTAGAATCTGTGTCAGTGCCCCCCCCCCCCCATAAATAGGAGAGGAAGCAGTTAAATCGCAAATGACTGTGGTCTTCTTTTATTACAACATCAAATCCGATTCCGCAAAGGCGCAAATAATATATTACTGATTAATAATTCTTGTTCGTAGTGAAGTGAATTTGCTTGTTGAATGTTTTTCTGTACAGTAATGCCGCATTAAAACCGATTCAATTCCACAGTGGATGAACTCCATGTTCCTATTTCACACTGTTTGACGTGTTAATGGCAGAATAGGTTTCCTGAACTTTGTGTTGCATCCCAGCTTGTCCTCAGGCATCAGAATGCCGTCAC